>APFE030447313.1:134485-270802 GCA_000404065.3 Pinus taeda
AAGGCTATCATGATCTGTTTTTACCTTGAAGTGTCTTCCCATTAGGTAGGGTCACCATTTCTTAAGTGCATGTAGTATTGCCAACATTTCCTTCTCATAAATAGCTTTGTGTAAAAACTTTCCCTTGATTGGACGAATTTCAAAAGCAATAGGTCGTTCATCTTGCATTAAAACAGCACCAATTCCATTTCCTGAAGCATCACATTCCACAATAAAGAATTTTGTGAAGTCCGGTGTAGCTAAGACCGGTGTTTGGCACATTGCCTCTTTAAGTTGTTCGAAGTCCTTTGTTGCTTCTAGAGTCCATGAAAATGCATCTCTCTTCAATAATGTTCTTAGAGGCGCAGCTATTCTCCCATAATGCTTAACAAACTTGCAATAATACCCTGTCAACCCGAGAAATCCTCGCAGATGCTTTATGGATGTGGGGATTTTCCATTCCTTAACGGCTTTAATTTTGTTAGGGTCTACCTTAAATCTTTCATGAGATACAATATGACCCAGATATTCCACCTCTTGTACTCCAAAGAAACATTTGGTTCTTTTTCCATATAATTGTTTCTCCTCCAATAGTTGTAGCACGCTGTCAACATGTTCAACATGATCCTTCCAAGACTTGCTGTAGATTAGTATATCATCAAAAAATACTAACACAAATTTCCTAATGAAGGGTTTGAAAATGGAATTCATCAAACCTTGAAATGTAGAAGGTGCATTGGTAAGGCCAAGAGGCATGACCAAAAATTCATAATGACCCTCATGAGCTCTAAATGCTGTTTTCAAAATGTGTTCAGTCTTCATTCTGATTTGATGATATCCTGAACGAAGATCCAACTTGGTGAAGTAAATTGACCGATGCAATTCATCCAGTAATTCATCAATGACAGAAATGGGAAACTTATCTTTAATTGCGAGCTTGTTGAGCTCCTTATAATCTGGACACACACACCATGATCCATCCTTCTTGTGCACCAATACTACTGGAGCAGAGAAAGAACTTTGACTAGGTTGAATTATACCAGCCTCTAGAATTTCTGCAACCATACGTTCAATTTCACTCTTTTGGGCATAGGGATATCTATATGGCCTAATGTTTGGAGGAACACTTCCTAGAATTAGATGAATAGCATGATCATGATCATGAATAGGTGGGAGACCTTTGGGAGTTTCAAATACCTTGGAATGATTGGCCAAAACTTTTTGGAGGTCTGGAGAAATAGATGATTTCGATGTGGAAACATCTAGTGAATATAATTGTGCAATTACACCTCGTTGTTCCTTTTTTAAAAGCTTTGTCATACCATTAGAGCTAATTATCTTTCCCGGTTTCTCTGCAATACCCCTTAATTCAAATTCCTTTCCTTCCCCAGAAAAGTTCATGAAAAGTTCTTGAAAATTTAAAGCAATTGTACCCAAGGATTGTAGCCATTGGACTCCTAGTACAACATCAGCACCTCCCATTGGAATGGAAAGTATTGGGCTATTCAATACATATTCTCCCATGGATAGCTTCATATTATGGCACTTTCCAGAGCAATTTATTGTTCCTCCACTTGCAACCATCACTTGACACTCTAGTGCTGGATATAGGAAGCAATTCAATTCTTTTGCTATCTTAGAATGAATAAAATTGTGGGTACTTCCTAAATCATTCAACACTATTACCTTTTTCTTCTTGTTATGACCTTCTATCTTGATAGTTTGAGGAGTGGTAATTCCAGCCAATGCATTACAAGATATGGTTGGATTTATTAATTCTTTATCTAGGGTTTGTTCCTAGAGTATTTCCTCTTCTTTTGATATTTCTCATTCCTTTTCTTCCTCCTCTTCACAATCTATGTAGAATAATTTCTTCTCGGCACACTTATGACCTTTAGTGTATTTTCTATCACAACTATAACAAAGCCCTTTTGCTCTTTTTTCTTCCAATTGTTGTGGTGTCAACCTTATAGGTTGTGGAAGGCTAGGGACAACACCACTTCCATCTTTGTAGTTGTGAGTGGTAGGCTTCCTGGTTGCCATAATTTTTCTTTCCATTTTTCTTGCTAACCTGAATCCTTTCTCCAATGAATCAGGTTCCCAAAGGCAAACCTCATGTTCGATATTATCCTTTAAATTCCCTATGAACACATCAATCCTATGCTCCTCTAGAATATCCTTTACCCTTATGTTCAATTTTTGGAAGTCCTCAATGTGATCCATCATTGAACCCTTTTGAGACTTATCAGTTGGCTAAAAAAAGTATTTCTTTTTGTATCCTCATAATGTGTTGTCATTTCTTCTGTAAAAATTACCCAAGTGACAATTTTTTTACAAGAGCAAAGCCATTGATATCATACAAACTAATTTGGTTCCAAATATAAAGTGGCAATACGTACCTTTTGTGTGTTTTGCACATTATTGAGATCAAAAAATTGCTCCATTTGTAGTATCCATGTTGCGGGAACCTTGCCATCAAACTTCCTCATATTGATTTTTGGAATATGGTGGTTCTTAGATCCAACATTAGAGTCTATGAAATCATGATTAACATTTATTTTTTTCACATCATGAGTTTCCTTTACTACCCTTTCACATTAATAAGTATTTCTTGTAGAAAAATTGTCAAATTTGTCTTCAAATCTTCCATGCCTGTCTTCAAATCTATCTTCAAATCATCCATCTTAGCTTCCACGCCATATATCTTAGCTTCTACATCTTTCTTTAAACCATCCATCTTAGATTCTGTTACTTTTTGTGTGAGTGACATTTGTTGCACTTAGTCTCGTAATTTTGATATATCATGTTGCATTTCTTCCTCTTCTTCATGAGTCATGCTAGAGCTTTCAGGTTGCTTCCTAGGTTTTTGTATTTTCTTTCCTCAGGGAATCCGTTACTAATAATAATGCTTTACTATTCCCTTTGAATTCCTTCAAAATAATTTTTCAAACCATGCTTAAGCAAAAATTTAAAAAAAATTACACACCTTTTCTCACTTTGTATGAGCTTGATATTTCATCTGATGTATCTCTGTAATTTTGGATCTTCCAGTTCTAAAATTGCGACCTATAGTAGCCCTTTGTGTCCTCTTTCCAATGCCACTAGTCTGATTTAATTTAGATTCTCCAAGAAAGAGTTATGCACAATCTCCCAAGATGACCTGATTATATACCTTTTCAAAAGAGTGAACTTGTATGAAGTGCCATGTGTCATTGTTTTGACCTTAGGATCTCAAAAATATATACAGGAAACTAGAGTTCGTCCTATTTCTGTAACTTATGAAATTTCAATCTGATGCTCAAAACAAAAGTTATGACTATTTTCCCCAGGTCAACTATTTGGAATGTAATTCGGGAGTCTACAATAATGCCAACTTCCTCAAATCATATTTCCACAAATATAGCGCAAAAATCTCTGAAATTTAGATCTACAGTTTAGAACCATTTCATCCCAAATGGGTTTTTTTTTAGCATCTGAAACATCGCAGAAAAAAAAAAGTTATAGCGCAAATGCCACGATGACCTATTTGGAGTAGTGAAACCCTATAATTCAAAGCTCTGATACCAAATGTTATGAAACCGGCTCACAAAAAGATAGAAAAGATAGATCAACACCTTAGAATTCAGCCTCTTCGAGGGGGTAACCTCCTTTACATTACACAAATGAATGATTCTTGGATGATTCAAATGACAAAACCTCCTTTCTATATATAGGAGTCTAAGGAGTCACAATATAACCAACCCGACCTAACAATAATAATATAAAGGAACAAAAATAACAATAGAGGGGTTCTATGGAGCACAGTAATAACAATATGGGGACAACAGGGGCACAACAATATTAATAAGGGATACAACTACAATAGTAATGGGTTAATCACTAGTATTATAGGGACCTAACATATCCTAAGAAAGTCATAGCTATTAAAGATTAACCCCATCCCAAAACTATAAATATCTTATGCGAATTCCTAGGATTGATAAGCTACAGTAAGAAGTTTATGCAAATTTATGAAAATTTTGATGCTCCCTTAACCTCAACTCCAAAGAAAAATGTCTTTGTTTGGAATGAGGCCACTAAAAATAAACTCACAACGTTAAAGGATTCCATGTGCACATCTCCAATATTAGATGTGCAAGATTTTACTAAGAATGTGTCATGCAATGTGATGCTTTAGGAAGAGGCCTTGGAGTAGTGTTGATGTAGGAAGGGTGTCCATTGGCATTCACATGTAAACAATTTAATTTTGGTAAGTCCACATACCATAAAGATATGATGGCCATCATGTATGCAAAAGAGACTTAACACCCATACCATATCAAGAAACATGTCTAGATCAAGATTGACCATCTTCAAGTAATTTCTTAAATAAAGGTTATCCTATTTAGATCACATAAGTGGGCTACCACACTACCCAAGCATGACTATGATATTATCTATATGAAGGTAACAATATTGTGGTGGTTGATGCCCTATCCTATAAATTTAAGGAGACTAGATCCATCTTCATCTTATCTTCGCTAGATCCTCAATAATGGTTGGAAAATCACACTATCATTCAACACATCTATGGGATTTATGAATATCCCCACCCTATGAATGGGTACACATGGAAATTAGATAAATTGTGATATAAAGGAAACATTATATAACTAAACATTCTTCCTTAAAGAAAAGAATCTTAGAGCAATTTCATGCATCACCTACATTTTGTCACTAAGTAATTAAAACATAAAAACAAACTCAACATTTTTCTTTTGAGATGGCATGAAAAATAACATATAGGATTTCGTGACAACCTATGACACCTATCAAACAAATAAAGAGAAGACATAAAAGATATTAGGGGCATTACAACGATTACCAATCCGAACACACATATTATGTAACATTAATATGGATTCCATAAGGGGACTCCTAAGGGAAAGCAAAAAATCGATATTCATGATAGTAGTCAACCATCTCTCCAAATATGCTCATTTTTGTGCCCCATCACATTCATTTACCCCCTCCTCAATTCCCCAAGTGTTTCTTGATCAAATTTTTAAATTAAATAGCATACCCACTTCCATTCTATTGAATTAGGACACTATCTTCACTAGGTAATTTCAATATGAGTTATTTAAAATGTAAGGCACCCAATTAAAAATGAGCACTACATATTACCTCTAGCCAAATGGTCAAACTGAAGTGGTCAACAAGTTTCTATAAACATATTTTAGATTCTTTGCTTGGAAAAAAACCATACCAATGGGAACAATGGCTTCCTCTCACAAAATAATGGTACAATACCCCTTATCATGAAGCTACCAAAATGCCCTCGTATTATTTAGTTTATGACCAAAAATCATTGTCATCCACTTCATAATTAGTAGTTTCTTCCAAGTTTTAGGCAGAGGATCACACACTCCATATTATAAAAGCCATTCTACATATCTTATAGGACGATTTTGTTGGAAATAATACTGAGAGGGGGGGTGAATCAGTATTAGTAACTCAATAATTTTTCATTTCCATAGGCAGATTTGTATATGCTAATTTAGCTAAGTGAACCAGCGTGTACACGTGATTGTTATTAAAGCAACTAGCATATATGCATAGAACTTTTGATTTACCCAATTTATCATGTATTGAACTTTAACCAGTATGTCAGATATTAATTAGACAATGTAGGAAAAGCAAAATAAAGCATAAGAATCACACATGAACACCAAGGTATAAGGTGGTAACCCAATGTGGGTAAAAACCACCTGTTGTTGTCATCTCTGTCTTCTTTTAATAATAAGAAAATTCTATTTACAATTTTTTTCCTGGTGCAAACTTATACCAGTACGCAGGCTTCTACCTACAAAAGGCTACAACCTTTTCTCGTTTTCCAGCTACTACTGGAAGGGAGCTCATAGCTCTTGTACTAGCCGATATGTTTGCTGATACGTAGGCACCGACCTACAGAAGGTTATGACCTTATCTCTTCCTCCAGGGACCATGTTTCATAAATTTTCAGACTGGATCCATCGACAGCATCATAACTATAATTCAATCATCAAATATATTTGCATCAACCAATCACCTTTTGAACCAACCACAACCGAATCAACAATCACTTTGACAACCCATCAATCTGATTATTCAAAATACTGTCACCAGAATACAGTAACTAGAACCCAAGCCCAAGCCAGAACACAAAACTCTGCAACAGCAAACATAAGTAACTAAAACATATTTTATAAGGTATACACTACTTCCATGTGTCAAACCTGCGTGTATACGCGCTTTTCTAAAAGCCAACTAGCGTATACATCTACAAATATAAATTCAGCGTTCTGCAACTATTCAAGACTTTAGTTATACCCAGATCATATCATTTACAGAATAATATATGCATCAATATTCAGATCTAGAATATACATGAGCAAAAACACATAATAATAGTTCATTTTACGCCTTAAGATCTCGATCCATCATTAGATCTAATCCCTCATCATCCACTAAGGTTCATCCTTGCTTCAGATCCAACAATGCACCATAACCCAATAACCTACATACTAGATCTCATACTTCATCAAATATTCGATACTTGAACACCTTGGCCTAATGATCATCTCCTCCTTTTATAGTTTTTAGGCCTTTCTCAATACCATGGACCAAAACCACTTAGGACCAATACCTTGGACCAAATACCTAGGTTCAATACCTCAGACAAGATACCTTAGACCAATACCATGGATCAAAATACCATGGACCAAATACCTCGAACCAAAAACTTAGTTTTCCAAGGTATACACGCTTTTCCTTTAGTGAAAGTGTGTGTGTACGTATACGCGACTTGTATACGGTGAACCAGCATGTATATGCAGCTTGGTCAATGGTGAACCTCCATATACCTCTCTTTCTTCATTCTCTGAAAATTGATCTATAATTCTTTTCTTTTTACGTGCTATACTAGGATCTTTCATCTGATTGAGTTGCCATCAAGGACAATACATGTATCATAATGCCAATAATCTCCCCCTTTGGACTTGATGGCAGCATCCACACCAAGTCACCCTCCCCCTTTGACATCAAGGGCAAAGGGTCATGCTCCCCCTGAGTACATGCTGAATTCTCTGATATGATGAAGTGTTCTGATTGAGCTCCCATGATTGAGTCCATGCTCCCCCTGAGCACAAGCAAAGTCTGCAAAAATATGTTCTAAAAGAATAACATGATTCTATACATACATCACCAATGACCTTCCAATCACGAATCACTCATACATACATCCATCTCCCAACCAAGTGGGGATATACCAATTGTTTATACATGACAAAAACAAGAAACATTACATCATCCATTCCATGCATAGTGGGGTTACAAATTAGGTATTTTCATGACCTTTAGATTAAATCATATACATGATATATGTAACATAGACCAAATTTCTTAAACAAGACCATGATAGTCATCAACAACTATCATATGATCTACACCATCAGCAACATCTATCAACAGCATCCAGACCAGCAACTTGTATATGTCCATCATTAGTTCCCAAAATATCATCAACCTATGACAAAGTGTGTCAGCATATATCAACTCATCCTCTTAATCTCATCAAGATCAACTTGCTTCATTCCCTTATCATAATCTTCCATGAATCAACTAAGCATATGTCATATCTCCAAGCGGTAGCACAAAATCATATCATATGTATGTGAAAACACCATAGACATCTTTATCAAGAACTGCATGATCTTTCCACAAGAACCTTCATTATATCATCACTAGCGAATATCCCACATCATCAACCATGATAATCAACATATGTGAGTATCAACCTATCATCATAAAGTAAGAGCTCATTAGGTACCAAAGACTTCTAGTCATAATGCCAACAATTCTTTATTAGAAGCATACCATGTTCTCCCTGTGAACCTGTTCCACCTGTTCACAGTCAGATCTGATCACTGCATATGCCAGTAAGAGATATCAAAGCATCATCATCAATGAGATATACATCAATTTATCAACAACTTTATGAGCACCAATATATTTCCACATGTTATCAGCAAATTGTAACCATCATCAAATAGAGCAGATAATTGACAGAACCATAGAAGACCCCTTTTTCCTGAGTCTGGCCCACTGCTTTTCTTCAAACCAACATATACATGACTGTGCCCATAGAAAATTGCGCATGTATGCGACTACGCTTCATGAAACTCGTGTATAACCACCTTTCTCTGAAAAAATAGGATTTAACATTTGGATGATGCAGCAAATACTCCCAGATTTTGTCTAAGATATTCAAATGTCTCTCTGGGCAGTGGTTTAGTGAATATATCAGCAACCTATTCTTCGAAAGGAACATACTCCATTTTGACCTTTTGTTCAAGCACTTATTCGAGTAGAAAATGATATTTGATGGGTATGTGCTTGGTCTTGGAGTGCATGACTGGATTCTTTGAAATACTAATGGCACTTGTACTATCACATAGAATGGATACGGGTGTCGTACATGTGATCTGAATGTCTTGCAAGGTTTACATCATCTAAAGTAGTTGTGTGCAGCAAGATGCAGAAGCCACGTATTTTGCTTCAGCTGTAGATAATTCAATTGAACTTTGTTTCTTGCTGAACTAAAACACTAACCTAGAACCCATATAGAATGCACCACCACTAGTGCTTTTTCTTTCATCAACACTTCCTACCCAATCTGCATTTGTATATGCATAAAGTGTAATATCTGTATCTCTAGGATACCATAAACCAAAGTTCTATGTTCCTTGAAGATATTTAAAAATCCTTTTGAGTGCTTGAAGGTGTGATTTCTTTGGATTTGCTTGGAATCTTCCAACTATTCCTACTGCATGCATGATGTCAGGTCTGGTACCAATTAGATAAAGCAGACTGCTAATCATGGATGTGTAAGTTGGTTGATGTACTGATGTTGATTCATCATTTGAGCTGAGACTGCATCCTGTTACCATTGGGGTACATACTAGTTTAGAATCTTCCATGCCGTACTTTTTCAAGATCTGTTTGAGATATTTGGTTTGTGAGAAAAAATACCATCTTTATTTTGTTGAACTTGTAAACCAAGAAAATAGGTAAGATCACCAAGCAAGGACATTTGAAATTCTTGCTACATTACTGAAGCAAAATTCTGACTCATGGATTCTTCATTGTTAGCAAAAATGATATCATCAACATAAACAACAATTATTAGCAATTTATCAGTGTCAATCTTCGTATATAGATTTCTATCTACTGACCCCTCTGAAAAACCCTGTTGGTGGAGATATTTGTCAAGTCGATAATACTAGGCCTTTGGAGCTTGTTTTAGACCATAGAGAGCCTTTCTGAGTCTACATACAATTTTCACATCATTTCCAAGAATTAATCCTTCTGGTTGTTCAATATAGACTTCTTCTTCTAAGTCTCCATTAAGAAAGGTAGATTTTACAACCATTTGGTATACTTTGAATTTCTGAAAACTAGAAAGACCAAGAAACATCCATATGGCTTCAAGTCTAGCAATAGGTGAAAAATTTTCTTCAAAATCTATACCTTCTTGTTGAGCATATCCTTTACAGACAAGTTTGGCCTTGCTTCTAATAACTTCTCCATTTTCGTTCAACTTGTTTTTGAATATCCATTTAGTTCCTATGATATTCTTATCATGAGGTCTAGGAACTAATTCCCAAGTATTATTCTTTTCAATTTTCTCAAGTTCTTCATTCATGGCCTTGACCGAACATTCATCTTTGCATGCTTCATTTACATTTTGAGGTTTGGTGGAAAATAGTAATTCTAGATAGCTTGAGGCTTTTATAATAGTTCTTCTTGTCTGCACACCAGCCCCTTTTCCCCTAAAATTTGAGTTTCTGGATGATTTTTTTGAACATACCTGGACGAAGTCTTTTCTTCTACCGTTATCTCTTCTTTTGGTGCTTGTTTGGTTTCTTCTTCAGAATCAATGTGCTTTGATGTGGGAAAATTATCCTCATCTTCTTCATTGTCATAATCTTCAGTTTCTATCTGTTTTGGATTTTTGCATGCTTCATTGACAACAACATCAATACTTTCAATCATTTTCCCAAGTCTTTTATTAGAACATTTATATCCTTTACTTCGGGAAGAGTAGCCAAGAAGAATACCTTCATCTGCTCTAGGTTCAAACTTATCAAGTTTTTCATTAGTCCTTTTGATGTAACATTTTCTTCCAAAAACTTTGAAGTATTTTATAGTAGGAGTCTTACCATACCAAAGTTCATGTGGAGTTTGAGTGATGTTTACCCAAACATTTTGTTGGTTGAGAATAGTGACAGCGATGAATGCAGCTTCACCCCAGAAGGTTGCAGGAGTTCCAGATTCATCTAGCATAGCTCGAGCCATTTGTTGAACAGTTCTATTCATCCTTTCTACCACTCCATTTTGCTAAGGAGTCCTTGCAGTGGAGAACTGCCTTTTTATTCCATGTTGTTCACAAAAGTCAAAGAATTCATCTGAGGTAAATTCCCCTCCTCCATCAGATCTGAAGCATTTGATTTTGCGATCTGATTCATTTTCAACCAAAGATTTGAAGGCTTTGAACTTTTCAAATGCTTCATCTTTATGCTTTAGAAGACCTATCCAACACATTTTGGAAAAATCATCAACGAACAATATAAAGTATTCTTCTCCACAAGGTGACTTTTTCCTTGATGGTCCACATAAATCAGTATGAACAAGTTCAAGAGGCTTACTAGCCGACCCTTCCTTTTCGATGAAGTGAGATCTGGTTTGCTTACCGAATTGACATGATTTTCTTATAGTATTTTCAGGAATGTTGATATCTGGAAGATCACGAACATCCTAGAATCTGCATGCTTTTCTTGTCTGAGAAAAATCTTAGATGTCCTAGTCTTCGATGCCATAGCCAATTTTCATCATTTTTGCTTAGATAACACTGTTGTTGTCATCCCTTGATTATGTATAAGTTGTTTGCAGTTCTTGTACCTTTGATCACAGTTTCTCCTCTATCAAGCTCATGAACAACACATCCATTTGATCGAAACACTACTTCATTTCCTTGATCACACATTTGACTCACACTCAACAGGTTATGTTTTAGACCACCAACATACATAACATTCCCAGCTTTAACTTTTTCTTTCAATAAAACAGAGCCTTTACCTTTTATGACAGCAGAAGTGTCATTTCCAAATGAGACATTCTTTTCCTTTTCTAAGGCATTATATGAGTGTAGTTTTTCTTTGTCATCTGTCATGTGTTTAGAGCATCCACTGTCGATGTACCACTAATTTTCTTAACCTTCTACATACAAGGCTATACCACATCTTTCTGTTTGCGGTTCTTTCTTTCTCCATATTTCGGGATTTAATGGAGTTTTCTCCTTTTGAGATATTTGCCGAAATTTACACCTGCATTCAGATTATTCATGGCCAAAGTTGTTACAGATTGAGCATCCTATTTAATTTTCAAGAAGAGAAAAGTTATTATAGGAAATTTTCTTGATCCCTGTCACATTCCTTTGATTTTGTGCTTCTCTAGTCATGATTGTTTTTTAAGCAACACATTGAGCAGCTTTGTGTCCAAAATTATGACATGAAAAACATTGACCATTGAAGAAGTTCCTGCGATTATCGAATCTATTGATCTAGTGATTGTAGTTTCTATTCATCTTTGAAACAAATTGAGTATGATTTACGTGAGGTTGGTTGTGACTTCTATTCATCCTTGGAGTAAACTAAGCCTGATTTACCTAGTGATCTGCTTTATGCCTTTGCTGACGATTTTCATAGTGTTCACTGTTCTTTGCTGCATCAAGATAGCTTTTAGTGGAGGTTGACAGCGTCTTTAATTGAGGTGCTTCTTCAATATATCCAAGACCCATCTTTATCAGAGGAGAACATTGTACTTTGATAATTTCATTTAAGCTTTCTAATCCTTTAGCAGATCTAGGATTGAGAGATTTTGTTTTCTCAAGATCCTTGCTTAGACCCACAATTTCACATTCCAGTTTTTCATTGTGTTTTTCTCTTTCAGCATTTTGATATGTCAAGGTATCTATAATCATATTCTTTTCTTATAAACAGATTTTGAGTTCAGATATTTCTTCATGAAGTTCATCTTCTTCTAAAGCATCAAAAAAATTATCAGCTTCATAAGCCATTAGAAGTCTATAGTCATTACTATTTTCATCTTCATCACTATTTGATAATCCATCGCTATCTTCATGAGTATAGTAGCTCTTTTTATTTACACTCTGTTTTCTATTCCATTTTGCAGATCCCTTCCCTTTATCATATTTATCTTTATGAGGACATTTGGCAACATAATGACTGACTCTACCATAGGAAAAACATTTGAAAGGTAGTTTACCTCTAAATCTTCCGGAACCCCATTGAAGCTTCTTGACAAAGTTTACTTCATCTTCTTCTTCTGAAATATGTCCTGATTCATTGAGTTCTTCCTTTCCTTTTGCTGAAGCTTTAAATGTGGCTTCTCTCATATCTGATGGGCCTCCTTTTCTCATCTCAAAGGCAATTAAGATTCTTTGAAGCTATGTCATAGTAATAGTCTGCAAATCCTGTTTTTCTTCTATGGTAGATACTTTTGGTTCAAATTTAGCAAACAAGGATCTTAAAACTTTCTCAACTAAGGTGACTTCCTTTATCTCTTCACCTAGATTTTTCATGCAATTAACAACCTCATCTATATGTAAGAAGTAACTAGAAATACTTTCATCATTGTGCATCTTAAGAGTTTCATATTGAATTCTGAGAGTTTGTAGTTTAACACATTTTACCAGAGAGTCTCCTTCATAGCTTAGAACGATTTTGTCCCATATTTCTTTGGCTTATTTGAGCTGCATAACTTTGACAAACTCTGATTGTGACAGAACTCCCGATAATGTATTGACAGCCCTGGCATTGGTTTCATATTTCTTTTATTCTACCGTATCTATAGGAATTGCTAATGGAAATGTATATCCTCCTTCCATGATTTCCCATACATATGTTCCACGTGATGCAGAGAACTTTTGATTTACCCAATTTATCATGTATTGAACTTTAACTAGTATGTCAGAGATTAATTAGACAGTGTAGGAAAAGCAGAATAAAGCATAAGCATCACAAATGAACACCAAGATATAAGGTGGAAACCCAATGTGGGTAAACACCACCTACTGTTGTCATCCCTGTCTTCTTTTAATAATAAGAAAATTCTATTTACAATTTTGTACTAGTGCAGACTTATACCAATACGTGGGCTTCTACCTGTAGAAGGTTGCAACCTTCTCTCGTTTTCCAGCTACTACTGGAAGGGAGCTACAACCACCTAGCTCTTATACTAGTTGATATGTTTGATGATATGTAGGCACTGACCTACAAAAGGTTATGACCTTCTCTCTTCCTCCAGGGACCATGTTTCATAAATTTTCAGACTGGATCCATCGACAACATCATAACTGTAATTCAATCATCAAATATATCTGCATCAACCAATCACCTTTTGAACCAACCACAACCGAATAAATCGATCACTTTGACAACCCATCAATCTGATCATTCAAAATATTATCGCTAGAATAAAGTAACCAGAACCCAAGCTAGAACCTAGAACTCTACAATAGCAAACAAAAGCAACTAAAACATATTTTATAAGGTATACGCTACTTCCATGTGTCGAACCTACGTGTATACGTGCTTTTCTCAAAGCCAACCATTGTATACATTTGCAAATATAAATTTAGGGTTCTGCAGCTATTCAAGACATTAGTTATACCCAAATCATATCATTTACAGAATAATATATGCGTCAGTATTCAGATCTAGAACATACATGAGCAAAAACATATAATGATAGTTCATTTTACACCTTAAGATCTCGATCCATAATTAGATCTAATCCCTCATCATCCGCTAAGTTTCATCCTTGGTTCAGATCCAACAATGCACCATAACCCAATAACCTGCATACTAGATCTCATACTTCATCAGATATTCGATACTTGCACATCTTGGCCTAATGATCTTCTCCTCCTTTTATAGGTTTCAGGTCTTTCTCAATACCATGGACCAAAACCACTTAGGACCAAGACCTTGGACCAAATACCTAGGGTCAATACCTCGGACTAGATACCATGGACCAATACCACGGATCAAAATACCATGGACCAAATACCTCGGACCAAAAACTTAGTTTTCCAAGGTATATTTGCTTTTCCTTATGTGAAAGTGCATGTGTACGTATATGCGACTTGTATACAGTGAACCTGCGTGTATATGCAACTTGGTCAATGGTGAACCTCCGTATACCTCTCTTACTTCATTCTGTGAAGATTGATTTGTAATTATTTGTTGTTTACCTGTTATATTGTGATCTTTCATCTGAGTGAGTTGCCATCAAGGACAATACATGTATCATAATGCCACAAAATTGGTTATGGCTCAAAATAGAATGAAGTGACAAGTAGACTACCATCATATAGAACATTATTTTATACCATAGGATTAGGTGTTTCATCACCTTTAAACCTATTTCAACATCCTTAGGTTAATTTTCCATGTAAATAAATCAAAGCAAGGTCATGCAACATGTATTCCATGTTGAATGAAGGGGAAAACATCACATTGGGGGTCAAATGTGGTTAATTATTTATTGGCTATGGAGATTGACATTGGCATTGGAATTGGAAAAGGAAAAGGGAAATAAATGGCAATTAATTCAAGAAATGAAGCGAAATTAAGAGAAAAAGAAGATGAAGAGACAAGAATATGCATGCAAGGAAAAATGAAGGAAAAGGAAAAGAAAAAAAAAAAGTTGGAGAAACATCATTCTAGCATTATTTTTTGGGGAAAAGAGAGGAAAAGGAGAGGATAATACTACAACAAGAGGTACTCTATGACAAGAGAGAGGGAGAGAACACTTGGAGACAAGACGAAACAAGCAAGAAAAGTAAGGAGTGCAAGAGGAATTGGATTAGTAGAAAGCAAGCGCAAAAATCAAGTAAGGAAAAAAGAAGCCACCAGGAGGATTGTTGCAGGTAACAGTTGCATGTGTAATTATCTTGCTAGGATTTGGATGCATGATTCATCCATCAGTTTATTGGCCATTTTGATGGCATTGCCATGGAGACTATTTGGATTGACAGCGGTGTACAACCTTTTCCTATGCCATTCCCTAGATATCCATGATGTAGTGGGTTTCCTATTTGGTTGAGATTTCGATTTCTAGTAGATTTTGGATCCAAGTTGAGGTGGTCTCAGGAAAATCCCAATGGTTGAGAGTGGAGATGGTTTTCTCTAGTAAGCTCTTAACAGTTGGGCGAAGACAAAAAAATTCCTCTCGGCATGGTGAAGAAACTCTAAGGAATCCTAGCTTGTTTTGGTTTGGTGATCTCTGGACCAGTTGAGGTGAGATCATTGTGGCTTGAGGGTGGAGGTGGTTTAACCTTTGGATTCTCTGGTTTGTTATGTATTGGTTTATCCCATGTGATCCCATGTTCATGCTTGGAATATGGAATGGGAGAGATTGGGCTGAAATAAATATTTGGTTCAGTCCCAACATATGGTTGGGTGGTATGTGGTAGTCCCTAAATTGGTTTGCATTATGCATATGTTATTATGTGTTGCTTCTTATTGAGATCAATGAGCACATGTTAATGTGTGATTTTATGACTTCTTTGCAATGGCTTCAATTTGGTTAAATCTTGGTCACATTCATGGTATTTTTTCTCATTATATGATGTGCTCTTGTTATGGTTCTATTCCATGGTTTGACATACTCATGGTTATGTATTTCAATGCATGAGCTAATATGTGTTGTTACAGCTAGTAAGAGAGGGTAGTAAGCCTTCTTGATGAACCTCTAAGGAAACTAATGAATTAGTGAACATATATGTAATGAGCCTCATCAATGGGTAATTATATGGGCCTTAATTCACCTCCTAGCTTAGTCAAACCAACTATTCTTACAACTTATTGCATACTTTTGATTATATTTTGTTTATGAGATGAGTTAGAGTTGGATATTTTTCTTTGTGGTTTAATGTGCATGTAATGTAGGATTAAAGGATAAAAGAAATGAATTTTAGCAACGACCTTGGTCAAAACTCGAATGGGACAAGGTAGAGGAATTATAGGAGGGAAATCCTCCTCATTTACTACCCCTCCATTCAAATATTCCTCCATCAGATCAGAGTGCAAACAACCAAATCATGCAGACTAGAAGGCAGCCGAGCAAGTGGAAGTCAAACCACCAGTTTATCTCTAATTTGGGAGCCGAGCCTCCCTAATTTTAAGGAAGTCGTTGGATACTTTAGATGCATAAGTAGAGAGGAATAGGACCTCAATAGGATGGGGAATTTTGATTGAAAAACTCTATTTTTATTTTCAAGCTGCAAGACTTATGCAGTTTTCAATGTAATCCATTGTTTTTTGACAATAAAAAAGAGTTTTGTTTTGAGTCAGCACTGAGTTAACTCAGAGGGCTAAAGCTCTTGGGTTAGGGCCCAACCCGAGCAGCTAAGGGTCCTCTTTATTGTACATGTATGTTAGCATATATTCATGGTTTAATAGTTCATTTGCTTAAGTACCTGCATTTCCATTACAGTAGTGTAGTGCATAGATTCATGGTTTAATCATTCATTTGCTTAATTAGCTGCATTTCCATTACAGGAGTATAGTGTAGATTGGTTTTGTTTTAGTTTGCTTCCATTTGTGCCTTTTCTTCAGTTACTAGTTTAGCAAGGATTATACCCGTAGATTTCCTTTCACAACAACCTTGACCAACCACCATCAACCGCGTGTCACATAGCTTCTTTGTATTCATTTCAACGTTTGACTTTATGTGCTCCAAATCTTCACCGTCGATCTGTCTAGCTTGATCTGATAGCTATCTTGTTGTCTAATACTTTATGCACTCCAAATCTCCACTGTCGATCTGACTAGCTTGATCCAACAAATATCGTGCAATCTCGCGGATTCTTGAATGGACGATAACCACTTGAGAGCATGCGAGAAAAGTAGTTTTCCCATGCTACGTGTCATTCACTTAGGCTAATCACGTTAAATTTTGGAATTCCACTTACAGCCTTGAGGGCACGTGAGAAACTGCTTACTACCTACGGAAACTTACTCCATCATTCCACACATTTTTTACCCTTAAGTCGCCACGTGACTTGATGTGATCCAACCATATATTCACTTCATCTCCATGATAAGATCTCTGCCATTCATCTCCCATTTAACCTTGTTCTTCCATCAACTCACTTAACCTACACAATAAGATCTCCGTCGCTCATCTTTCGTTATTCCTTCATTCATCTATTCACTAAATCAGCAGCGATAAGATCTCCATCGCTCATCATTTGTTAACCCTACTCGTTCATCTATTCACTAAATCACCCGCAATAAGATCTCCACCATTCATCTTCCAATTAGTCATGTTCGTCCATCTCTTGACTTAACCTCCTGTGATAAGATCTTTTCCATTCATCTTCTGATTAATCTTATTTGTCCATCTATTCACGTAATCTTCTGCAATAAGATCTTTGCCGCTCCTCTCCCATTAATATTGTTCCCAATTGATCCAATGTTTCCTATGCACTTCTGCTTCGTTACGTCCTCCTTTCATTGATTTCAATCTTCACTTTCTCTTCTACTTAACTCCTTGCATGCTTGATTCTACCAAAAAAACCAAAAACTCAAAAACGACTTTAGTTTAGTTTCTTTTCTTATTCATTATTTTAGTTTGATGCTATTTACTTTTGTAACTTCGACAGTAGCATTAGGTTAGTGTTGATTTAGCAATTCTTCTTAGCATACCTGTCGAAATGGTTAATTAGGATATGGTGTGATATTAGCACTACATGTTGTTTTCTTCATTACTGCAATAGAGTAATTCTCTTAGAATAGATTTTCTCTTCTTCCATCAAAGAATCAAGCTTCTTCTAACTCTATAGAAGTCTGGCTTGGAACCCCTGGGGTCTCTCACCAGATGAACAAGTGACAACAGGCAGGACTTTCACTTCTACTTGTGCATATAGCACTGTCACCTCCAAGTTTGTACAAACCCTAGGTTGATAAGTAAAGTTGGTAGCCCAAGATTTGTAGCATTCTTGCTACAATACTGGGGCTCATCACTTTTTGGCACCGTTGTCGGGGAGGTGTCAGAGTAGAATGTGATCACTGCTTTCTTTTCTTCTATTTCTAGTCTTCAATTTTCATTCATTAGTTTATTTTTTCAAAAGTAACCTAGTAGATTGCCTTCTGTCATTTGTCATTATCTGCTTTCCTTTCCATTCTGCAAGTAGAATTTCAATTCAGCAAGTAGTTTCTTTCTATCAGTAGTTTTCATTCAATCAAAAATTCCATTTCTCCAAATTACTTTCTTGCTAAAAGATCTTATAAAAGCCCCCAAAAACATTTCCTTTCATGCCTCATAGGAGTATGGACAATTTAGGGAAATTCTTGCCAAATACCCCCACTGCATCCAACAGCCAACCTTCTCTCTTCTTCAGTGGTTGTGAATTGGAGGGACCTTTAGGTGAGCAACCTGGCATATTTGAAGAACAAATAGGGGAAGAAGAAGAAGAAGAACCCATTCCTACTGAACCAATGGCTAAAAACCAAAATGATGGAGGGAATAGAGAGAGAGTTGAGGGTGCCTTCCCCATCAGGGAAACCAATGGGGACACTAAGATGAAGAATATAAGCCCCTCTGCCCTACCTCATTTCCATGGCCTAACCACAGAGGACCTTGACACTTTCCTATTTGAGTTTTCTATTATATGCCAAACCTATGACTATATAGATGATGAGAAAAAGCTAAAACTATTTCCATCTACTCTCAAGGATGCAGCATTCTGCTGGTTCATGGGTTTACCTAGAGATAGCATCACAACTTGGGCTCAAATGCAACAGGATTTTAACAACAAATATAGGGACTACTATAGGTCAAGGGATACTAAAGAAGATATTTTCAGGATGACCATGGGATAGGATGAATCCTTATAATACTATGAAGAAATATTCCATCTTAGTTACAAAAGGGCCAGGCACACACTTGACCGTGAGTCACTAAAGTTGGTCCTACTCAGAGGAGTAAGGGAATATCCTCTAAATACCTTACACTTGTTAGCAGGAGGAGATATCTACCAATTACCCTATGAGGACATCAAGACTGTCTTTAGAAACCATTCTAGGTAAGCCAGGCAAAAGTGTAGGGGTAGTCAACCTATGGCCAGTACACCATATTCTAACTCAGCCATCAAGGGTGAAATTGGAAATATGGTGGAAGATTTCAAAAGTGAGATGCTACAAACCCTTGCCTTGCAGTTGGATACCATGAACATCAAAAGGAAGCAAGAGGAAGCAGAGAGAGCCTTGGGCATCATTTGTCCTAGATGCACCAGGAGGCATCCTAGGAACGGATGTCCATTGAATTGCATTGAGATTTTCTTTGTCTGTCAAGAAAACCACTCCACAGAAAATTTCCCTTATTTACCCAGACTTAAAGTTCTATGTCAAGGATCTTAAGGGGTCACTGAGTAGCTTTGTTACATTAACCAAAGGAGACCTCCTCGGCTTAGACCATACCAACAGGGTATGCAAGGGTCATGCCATGCATATTACAACCCCAACCAGACCACAACTATACCTTCTTGGGGACCGCCTACTCATCCTTCCTGGTCTACTCACCCTCCTTGGTCCTATGCATCTCAGTATCATTCCCAACCAGCCAACCAGTCATTTCAACCTTTTGTTCAACCACAACCTCAGTGGAATACCCCACACTAGGGGTGGAGGCCCCAATACAACAATGCTTCATCTCTATTTCCTCCACCACAACTCTTGCACTCAGCTCCACCCAAGCAACCCCAGATGCCTACCCAGCCAAATCCGAACCTGAAAAATAGGCAGGCTCAACAAGTATACAGTGGAGACACGTCATACCCAGCTTATGTTGTAGAAATCTAGGAGAGCAACCTAAGATCTGGGAGAATTCTCCTAGATAACCAACCTCCCTCTCCACACAGGGAGGTTGAGGAAGAAAGAGAGGAAAGAAACTTTAAAGTAAATCCACCCTTTCTTGAGAGATTAGCCCAACCACTCCAACCTAACCCATAATAACTTGAACTTCTGGAAGAATTGAAAAATCTATGTGTAAATATCCCCCTTCTCCAAGCAATAAAAGATGTTCCCATTTACAATAAGTTGATTAAGGGGAAGTGCTTCAAGCATCTAGGAAGAAGAAAAAGGGATGCCCCTACCATTAATGTCATTGGGAAGCTGTCTAACATAATGTTGGGGCAGGTAATATGTCCAAAATATTTGGACCCTAGAAGCCCTGTAGTAGATGTGCACATCGATGGCACCATTGTCCCACACATTCTGATCGATCTTGGGGCTGCCATTAATGTTATGACGAAGGACACCATGCTCAAGCTCAACCTCCAAGGGTCATTGAGGAATACCACAATAGTTCTACAACATGTAGACCGTTCCACAGTCACCCTTGAGGAAATTGTGCAGGATGTGATGGTCTCCATTGACTCCTGGGAGTACTATGCAAATTTTATATTTCTCCAGCCTAAGGTTAAGCTTACTGGTTACCCTCTCATCCTGGGGAGGCCATGGCTAGCCACAACTAATGCTTACATTAGCTACAGAGCTAGGAATATGACCATCAATAATGGGCATATGTTGAAATAGTTAATACTATACCCTCCTGCTCAACCTTCTCTAGAGCATGATTTACCTTTATGGTTTGAGGAGGAGGAAAAAGATGAGGCTTATTCAGCCTCAATTTATGCTTTGGAAGCAACCATAGGAGGAGGACAACAAGATGAGGATGACTTAATTGAACACCTGCTCCGAAGTCCAACTCCTAGTTCGTTACCCTTAGATGAAGAAGGGAAACCCAGAAAAATCATCCAATTGACTTATTCTTGGCCAATTACAACCCACTCCATGTCAAAACCATGAAATTGGCCCAGAGAAAACTTTGAAAATTAATCCATCTCTTTCTGCTCTTGAAGAGGAAAAAGCTATGCAACATGTTGAAAAAAAACCTAGAAGGCTTTTCTTGGAGTTATAAGGAAATGAAGGGAGTACACCCCTCAGTGTGTACTCACAACATATACATCAAAGAAGGTTGCAAGCCAATCTGGCAACCAAAAAGGAGGATGAATCCGGCTCTTAAAGATATAGTCAAATAAGAACTAAAAAAATTGTTAGATTCAGGATTCATTTACCCTATCTCTAACAGTGAGTGGGTCTCTCCTTTAGTGTTAGTTCCCAAGAAAAATGGTAAGTGGAGGAGTTGTGTAGATTACAGGGAGTTGAACAAAGCCACAAAGAAGGATCATTTTCCCCTACCCTTCATTGACCAAGTGCTAGATGGCCTGGCAGGGAAGAAGTTCTTCTCTTTCCTAGATGGATTCAATGGGTACAACCAAATCCAAATCTGCCCAGAAGACCAGGATAAGACCACATTCACTCGTCGTTAGGGTACTTTTGCCTATAGGGTCCTTCCTTTTAGCCTATGCAATGCTCTTGCCACTTTCCAGAGAGCAGTCTTGAGTATTTTTTCCGAATTAGTACATGATGCAATAGAAATCTATATGGATGATCTTACACCTTATGGATGTGATTTTCAAGAAGCCCTGACTAACCTAGGAAAAGTATTGCACAAATGCATTGAAATGAGCCTGTATCTCAGTCCAGAAAAATGTGAATTCTTAATGACTGAAGGGATCGTGCTAGGTCATTCAATAACTCAGCAAGGATTGCAGGTGGACCCAAACAAAATAGCAATCATCCAAAGGGTCCCACCTCCTCAAAAGTAGAGTGATGTTAGGAATTTCTTAGGGTTAGCTGGATACTACAAAAGGTTCATAAAGGACTTCAACAAGTTGGCCTCTCCTTTATTTGGTTTGTGGCCAAAGATTCTAAGTTTATATGGCCAAAAAGTTGTCAAGAGGCCTTAGACATTTTGAAGGGTAAGTTAACCACTGCACCAATTCTTCGAGGCCCAAACTAGGCCCTCCCTTTTCATATTCATGTTGATGCCTCACACAAATCCATAGGAGAAGCCTTAGGTCAGGTAAAGGAGAAATTGCCCTATGCCATTTATTTTATCAGTAAGAACCTGTCGAAGGCTAAGCTAAATTATACTGTGACTGAAAAGGAACTCATGGCTGTTGTGCATTCATTAAAAAAAATTTAGATATTACATTACAGGCTATCAAGCATGTGTGCATACTGACCATGCTGCAATCAAATATTTAATGAACAAACCAGATGTGAATGCTAGAATTATAAGATGGTTGCTTTTATTACAGTAGTTTGATCTAACTATTGTTGATAAGCCTGGTAAGGAAAATGTTGTTGCAAACTTTCTATCTAGGATGAATCTGCCTGCAAGTGAAGAAGGAATGGTGGATGACCAGTTACTAGATGAGCATTTGTTTGCTATTTCAGTTCTCTCCCCATGGTTTGCTAATATAGAAAACTATTTGATATCAGCATAGTTCCCACCAAACTTGTCCTCCAAAGAAAAGAGCAAGATAGTTAGGAAAAGCACCCCCTTCACCTGGATTGGGCGCACTCTCTTCAAACTTGGCCCAAATCAAATCTTGAGAAGGTGTGTAAGAGAAGAGGAAGCTTTTGACATCCTTCTGACCTGTCATGATGGGCCTTGTGGAGGTCACTTCACAGCAAAGAGGAAAACATTCAAAGTGTTACAAGCAGGCTATTATTGGCCCACTCTTCATCAAGATGTGAAAAAGTACATTATTCAATGTGATCAGTGCTAAAGGATGGGAAAGCCTACTCCAAGAGATGAAATTCCCCTACAAACTCAAGTGACTTTCGAGCCATTTGACAAGTGGGGCATGGACTTCATTGGGCCTATCAACCCTCCTTCAAAGAAAAAATGGTACATTATTGTGTTCACTGATTATTTGACTAAGTGGGATGAAACCAAGGCAATTAAGGTAGCAACAGAAGAGAATGTGGCTGAGTTCCTAAGCGAGAATGTATTCTTTAAATTTGGGTACCCTAGAGAGCTAGTCACAGACCAAGGTAGCCAGTTTACGTCCAACATGATTGAAGAAATGCTCAGCCATCACAAAATCAAGCATAGGACCTCCACTCCCTATCATCCGCAAGCTAATGGGCAGGTGGGGAGGTGACCAACAAGGAAATGGAGAGCATATTAATCAAGGTAGTGAGCAACAGCAGGAAGGATTGGGTAGAGAGACTAATTGAGGCCACCTGGGCCTATAATACAACCTGGAAGACCACCACTAGATTTACACCCTATGAGCTAGTCTATGGGAAAAAGTCTTTGCTATCCATTGAGTTTGAATATAACACATTGACGATGGCAGCCCAACTAGATTTGGATCTTAGTCATGCACAGAAAGAAAGATTGTTCCAATTGAATGGATTGGATGAATTTAGAATGCAGGCCCTCCCACATACAGAGATAGTTCAGCTTTAGAGGAAGATCTGGCATGATAGACATATTAAGGAGAAGCAATTTTAAGAGGGAGATTGGGCATTATTATATGATTCTAGGTATAAAGAGTTCAAGGGCAAGCTAAGTACAAGATGGCTCAGACCTTATGTGGTGGAAAGATGCCACGATAATGGTTCAGTACAAATCAGAACTATAGATGAAGAAGCCATTCCATTGTTTGTTAATGGACATTAATTGAAAATGTACAAGAGGCCTTTATCAAAAGAAAATTTCATTGACAATATCAAGAAGACAATGATGATGGTGGAGAAAGTTCTAGCTCCTCCCTCATCATATCACTGAAAAAAGAAAAAGAAGAGAAAAAAGAATAAGGATTTAGGTGAAAACCTCCCTAAGGCACTTGAGTCCCATCTTTGGGTTGAAAACCTCGTGAGGAAGCCCAATGATGAAAAAAAATGAAAAAATAATAAGAAGATACTTGGGTGAAAACCTTCCTTGAGGCACCCAGGGAAAAAAAAACATAATTTTTATTTGCAGGTAGGAGAGAAAGACAATCAAGGAACAAAGAGAAGATCCAAAGGGAAGCCTGCCTCACATATATTCATATCCTCCACTCCTTACCATGCATCCCTCCATCAATTCCATTGTTTTCACTTCATTACTTCAGTTCAGGTGAAGACTGTGTTTTCTACAAAATCCCCTGTATTCCTACAGGATACCCTGAAAACCTACACGAAGCAATCTGAGGGTGAATGGTAGGTTGGTTAGGTCCTATAGTAGCCTATTCCAGAGAATATCAATCATCAGCTACCAGTCTTCATTAAGATGATCCAGACAATAGATAGCAGACAACAAACAACAGACATCACACAACAGCCAGTAGAGGAGGAAAAAGAATGACCATGCAGCAAATAAACAACGCAGCACATCTGATCTTCGACAACTACAGCATGTCATCGAGACCACAGGTAAGTATCCCTCTCACTCACTCATATGCATAATTTGATCAAAAGTTGTAAAGGTTACAAGGTAGTTGGTTTATAAGTGAAAAGGTGGCCAGTTAACTTGGCCACCTTCGTTTAGTCATCACATACAAAACTTGGTGTCCTGTCACACGTGGTCACAGTCAACTCAAAGAGAAAGGAGGAGTAGGACAAGAAGTGGTTAACTACGGATCTACGAGGTGGGATCTGATTACGAGGAGTGGGAAACAAAACATCCTTTGCATCCATTCATGCATTCCACCTCCTCGACACTCCCTCACTCAAGTCACGCTTATAACTCTAGCCACCCAACGAAAGCAAGGATCCATTGTTCTTCAAGAGAATTCCTACAGGAGCATGCACAAGAATTCCTACAAGAATAGTCTACAGGAGCAGTATACAAGATACATAGAGGAAGTACACAAGATAGGCACATAGGGGTCCAAGAGGGAATATCACGAGAATTATCCATTGCCACCATTCTAAAGAGGTAGGATCTAAAAATCCAGCCCCATTTACAAGCAAATGAACTAGAAATGTTGTAAAAGCTAGTGGATATAACAACTGTGGGAGGTGAATTACATACACATGAAACTCTATTTTCTTTTGAATTTAAAATTCTTGTGTCAAACCTCTCATTTCCTCTTCAAGCCTCACAAGAAAGATGACAGAAGGGTTTAATAGGAGAGAGCCCACAAACACTGTGAGGATACAAAAACACCCCAAGTGCTTGAAATCTTTATAAGACACCAATGGATGGGGTTTTTCGAAAAATTCACAGGGTATGATGATGAGGTGGATCAAGAATTTTCTCATTCCCTCACTCCACACAGCAGAATCCATGCCACTGTTATAGTTAGAGGGCTCACTATAGATCTCACCCCAAAGCTCATCAGTAGGGTCACCACACTTCCCCTAGGAATTCCATGGAGAAAATAAGAAAAAGCAGACAATCAGGTGGCAAAAAGGAAATTCCTTTTAGAAGGTGAAGAAACCACAAAGGATAAAAATGGAGTAAGGAGGGATAGTCTAGCATGGCCATGGAGTGAGGTAGGTTACCAACTCATCAAAAATATCTCATGTGAGCGTAGATATAGTGTTGTTTATGGATACAATTTTAGAATGCTTGAAGAATTAAGATTTGGGGTAAAAACACCAGTTCACCAGAGACTCAGCATACCATATATCTTGATGCAATCACTCATAGACTCCAACAACAATGTAAAGGAAGGGAATTCCCAACAATTGGCTCACCATGGGTTGATTAGGATCCTCATTGAGGATGCCCTCCAAAACCTCAGGATCCCTACAACATGGTCAGTCTTCAAAGAATTACCAGTAGAGGATGAGGCAAAACAAAAAGAAGAAGATACATAGCTAGACGATGATGAGATTGATGAAGAAGAAACTAATGTAGAGGAACATGATGAAGGAGAAGAGAAGGAGGAAGATGCTAAAACAAAGGATGAAACAAAGGAAGAAATTGATGGAGATGAGAAAGAACAACAAGAGGAAGAAGATAAGAAAAACAAAGAGCTAAGTGGCTTAAGGGATAGAGAAGCAATAATGAGAAATCAACTTGAGAGGGAAAACGCATGGCTGAGAGGATAGCTACAGGAAAGGGAGGACCAACTAGAATGTATGGTCAGCCTCTCCTTGGAGGCCATCTAGTGTAGGATGCCAGCTAAATCCTATGCTCTTTACCTTAGAGAGGAATGGCTACAATTTCAGATTAAAACACTAACATAAAGGGGCACCATGCCATTTTAGGACTACAGGCAGTTTATTGATCTTTGTGATCAAAGTACAGTAGAGGATAGGGCCAAAATGGTTGAATTTTACTTGCACAACAAGGCTCTCATAGACAAGAATGTTTAGGATCCTAATCTCAAGCTAGGAGATCTGCAATTAATGGATTTGGCATCATGGATAAACCATGACGAGTCAAGGGATGTAGTGATGAAAAGAATATTGGCTAGAGAGCATAATGAACCTCTTTTCATCAAATTTGAACAATCAAATCCCAAGGCCCTAATCAGCACCCATAATCTAACTGCAAATGATCCTCAGCTAGCACCTAGATATCTTACTGCCCAAGAGCAAGAAGTTTCACATTTTGAGGATATGTTTAGGCTACTAGGAGATGATAGTATACATGCCTGCTCAAGGAGATGGAACACACTGCCACATAGCTTTAAGATCAGAGAATATCACTCCCCTCAAAGGTTGAGAAAGGCACTCAATAGGACACTGATGTATAAGCAAATAATGCAAAGGTTAAGGTCAATTGGATAGGCCTAAAACTCAGTCCACCACTACTACTAGAATGCTAGAAGGGAGAAAAGAAGAAGAGGAAAAGAGGCAGTGGGAAGAAGTAGAAAGGAAAGCAGGCTTCTATGCACAAGAAGAAGAGACCATAGCAGAGGCATGGGGTGTCAAAGAGGCTACCAGAGCCATGAAGGACATGGACATTGACTAAGTTACTCAAAGGATGAGAAACACTTTCAGTAGGGAAGTGATGATAAGCCTCATCATTGGGTAATTATATGGGCCTTAGTTCACCTCCTAGCTTAGTCAAACCAACTATTCTCACAACTTATTGCATACTTTTGATTATATTTTTTTTATGAGATGAGTTAGCGTTGGATATTTTGCTTTGTGGTCTAATGTACATGTAATGTAGGATTAAAGGATAAAAGCAAGGAATTTTAGCAAAGACCTTGGTCAAAACTCGAATGGGACAAGGGAGAGGAATTATAGGAGGGAAATCCTCCTCATTTACTACCACTCCATTCAAATATTCCTCCATCAGCTCGGAGTGCAACCAGCCAAATCATGAGGACTAGAAGGCGGTCGAGCAAGTGGAAGTCAAAGCACCAGTTTATCTCTAATTTGGGAGCCGAGCCTCCCTAATTTTAAGGAAGTCGTTGGAGACTTCAAATGCATAAGTAGAGAGGCCTAGGACCTCAATAGGATGGGGAATTTTGATTGAAAAACTCTATTTTTATTTTCAAGTTGCAAGACTTGTGACAGTTTTTGATGTAATCCATTATTTTTTGATAATAAGAATGACTTTTGTTTTGGGCCAACACTGATTTAACTCAAAGGGCTGAAGCTCTTGGGTTAGGGGCCAACCCTAGTAGCTAAGGCTACTCTTTATTTTACATGTATGTTACCGTAGATTCATGGTTTAATCATTCATTTTCTTAAGTAGCTGCATTTCCATTAGAACAGTGTAGCGCATAGATTCATGGTTTAATCATTCACTTTCTTAAGTAGTTGCATTTCCATTACAACAGTATAGCGTAGATTGGTTGTTTTTTAGTTTGCTTCCATTTGTGCCTTTGTCTTCAGTTAGCAGGTTAGCAAGGATTGTACCCATAGATTTCCTTTCATAACAACCCTGACCAACCACCGTCAATCGTGTGTCTCATAGCTTCTTCGTATTCATTTCAACATTTGACTTTATGCACTCCAAATCTCCACCATCGATCTATCTAGATGGCTATTGCGTTGTCTCAATACTTTATGTTCTCCAAATATCCACCGTCGATTTGTCTACCTTGATCCGACGACTATCGCGTTGTCTCAATACTTTATGCACTCCAAATATCCACCGTCGATCTGACTAGCTTGATCCAACGGCTATCGTGCAATCTCATGCAAGAAAAGTTGTTTTCCCGTGCTACGTGTCATTCACTTAGGCTAATCACGTAAAATTTTGGAATTCCACATACAACCTTGAGTGTGCACGAGAAACTGCTTACCGCCTATAGAAACTTGCTCCATCATTTGCACATTTTTTACCCTTTTGTCATGACATGACTTGATGTGATCCACCCATCTATTCACTTCAACTCCACAATAAGATCTGTGCCATTCATCTCCCATTTAACCCTATTCATCCATCTACTCACTTAACCTACATGCTAAGATATCCGTTGCTCATCTTTCATTAGCCCTATTCATTCATCTATTCACTAAATCACTTGCGATAAACTACTCATCATTCATTAACCCTATTCGTTCATCTATTCACTAAATTGCCCATGATAAGATCTCCACCATTCATCTTCCGATTAGTCTTATTCGTCCATCTATTCACGTAATCTTTTGCGATAAGATCTTCGCCGCTCATCTCGCATTAATAATATTCCCAATCAATCCAATGGTTCCTATGCACTTCTTCTCCATTACGTCTTCTTTTCACTGATTTCATTCTTCGCTTGCTCTTCTTCTTAACTCCTTGCATGCTTGATTTTACCAAAAAAACCAAAAATGCAAAAACGGCTTTAATTTAGTTTCTTTTCTTATTCATTAGTTTAGTTTGATGCTCTTTTCTTATGTAACTTAGATAACAGCATTAGGTTAGTGCTAATTTAGTAATTCTACTTAGCATAGTTGTTGAAATGGTTAACTAGGATATGGAATGATATTAGCATTACATGTTGATTTCTTCATTATTGCAATAGAGTAACTCTCTTTGAATAGATTTGCTCTTCTTCCATCAAAGAATCAAGCTTCTTCTGACTCTATAGAAGTTTGGATGTGAACCCCTAGGGTCTCTCGCCAGATGAACAAGTGACAACAGGAAGTATCCTCACTTCTACTTGTGCATATAACACTGTCACCTCCAAGTTTGTATGAACCCCAGGTTGATAAATAAAGTTGGTAGCCCAGGAGTTGTAGTATCCTTGCTGCAATACTGGTGCTCATCAATATGCATTAATGACCTACGAGTACTTTGTTTACAAAGTGTTTTTCTAAATGATTCACATGTGTCGGAATTTTTTTGAGAAAGATTAGGGTCTAGAATCAAGCATTTAGTCACATAGACCTCGCTGACAAGGTTCCTAGAAAGTTCTGGACAATTATGGGAAATTGGCCTGAAGACTAGCCTAAAAATCTAGAACAATGCTTTTGGTCACACCCTCCTAACTCTGAATTTTTGTTTGTAGCCGCATGCAGGACAAGTTATGAGTGTGGTTGGTGCCTTCTTGTCACATGCACTAGCCTACATGTGTGTGGTTGGGTTATAAAGTGGGTGAAAAAGGTGGTTCCATCTCAGGTAAAGATCACCAGTGGATGTTCTCTTATAAATGGGTGATTAGGTGTCTATGGTAAGTTGTAGTAAGTTTCAATATAATAGACCCCACTTCCATAACTGCAACTTGGATTTTGGGTCATGTATAGTAACTCTCAGCTCATGTTTACCTTGGTGAGCTTGTAAAAGTAGGTAAATGTGGGGTGGGGTGTTACAGAGTGGTATCACAAGTTTACAGCACTTGACCTCTGGGTAAAAGGAAATCATCATATATTTTGTAGACATGCATGATGGTTATTTTTTGTTATATGCATTGTAGTCAAATGCATGTTAGTCATTTTATTTCTAGTTGTTGTAGGTAAATAGTGTTATAACACTAGTGTGGTTACATGCATGATAGATGCTAGTTAATTAGTGCGGTCATATGCATGTGCATCAGTTATTCATGCATGATGGTTAACTTCTTGTTATATGCATTGCATTCATATGCATGTTGATTATTATCATTGTGGTTTCATGCATGATGATAGTTAAATTCTTGATATTATTATGTATCATGCTAATCTGGATTGACATGTGTAGATGTAATGACCATACCAAAAGTAAAGTGAGGTAATACTTTTGATTACACTTTTATTTAGCTAATAATGGAATATTGTAGGGAAATGGAAGGTTAAGGGATGAACAGCAAAATGGTTGAATACAATTCATATGACTCCCTGTATAGACCAGAAGAGAAATTAGTGGGGTGGTAGAACTCAGTTGAGTAGCAGGGAGAGGGAGATTCTCATGATCTAGCAAACATCTTAAGAAGTCTAAAGGTAGAGATCATAAGTTGTAAAGTAGATAATGAGTGGTTGATTGAAGCCCAGGAGAAGCTTGCAAGAGCTCAAGAAAAGTAAGCTTCGGTTAATGCAATTATTATTCAAAGCCTTTCATATTTGCAAAAGTAGGGACAACTAGGAATCATTCATGAAGATCGACAGGAAGAAAAGACTAATGGGGCAAATGGAAGAAAGTATCAAAAAAGGTGCAAGATGGATAAGGATGATACAATAAAGGGTAGCAGATATTTCAGTACATCGGAGAGGAGGGCTAGCACGCATGGATATTATTCTAGCTTTGATTCTAGTAGACATCATTGCCATCATCAAAAACATTATTATAGGAGGAGTGAGAAGCAGTGTTTTCCAGAGGAATTCAAGCAATCTAAGCCTCCTACCTTTGATGGCTAGATGACCAAATCATAAGATGCAAAAGCATGGCTTCCTAGGATGAAGATTTTTTTAGACTTCATGATTACTCAAAGAATATGAAAACCAATATATCCACCTTTAGTCTCAAGGGAAAACAAGATATCTAGTGGAGGGAGATGTTGAGCACGTTAGAGGCATTAGGGAAAAGAAGTTGACATGGGAATAATTTGAAAGACTCTTCAAAAAGAAGTACCTGTCTGAGAGATATTATGATGGAAAGGCCAAGGAATTCTATGAGCACAGGATGGGTTCCAAATAGATGAAAAGTATACAACCAAATTTCTAGAGTTGTTGAGATACATTCCATATCTCAAGGAAGAGAAAGAAAATATGAAAAGGTTCATCAATGGATTTTCATTAGCATTCAAATACCATATTGAATTTGATGTACCTCGGTCATTGGAAGAAGCCATCAAGAAGTTGAAGCATTGCTATGAGCGGTCAAAGCGCAAGCCTAAGTTCAGGTGTGACTAGAAGGGTAATGAGAAGACTGAATAAAAATGGCTCGAGAAGAAAGGAAGATCTTAGGATGTAGGTGAGAAGGAAAATATGGCCCTCGAAAGAAGTTCAATGCAGTTGAGAAAGGAAAGGGGTCTCAGCCTATGGAGAAGTAAAATAAAGCCAGTGGTAGAGAACCATTGAAGTGTTGGACATGTGGTGGTGACCATCACAGGAGGGATTTTCCATCATATATGGGCGTTAGGCCTCAGATATACAATGTGCAAGAGGCATAGACAATTTTGGATGTAGGTTAGAGCATTCCCCAGGTCTATGCAATAGTTGATAATAGGTAAGTAGATCACCAAGAATCCATCATCAAGATAGAAGGTGGAACCAAAAGGAGAGTTCCAGTGAGAGCCTCAATGCATATTGTAGTGGAAGGAACTCATGCTCCAGGACCAAGCAATAGAGCAAGTTAAAGTGCATGGAAGCACTTTGGGGCCAATGAAGTTGATCAGATATGGGCATAATAGATGGTTTCCAATTATAGCTTAATTCATCAAGGGTATTGGAATCTCTTGAGAGATGATATGGGCATGTATTCAGTTGCAAGGTGGCGTGCTTGGTACAGTACAACAAGGTAAGTGGTATATTGTTATATTTATTAATGCACTAACAATTGTGTGTTTCTGGAAATGTGATGCAGCGAATCGCCCAGAAAAGAGACAGCCGTGAACTCTTGAAGAAGGCTCGGGTGAGCTTTTATTCATGAACCCTTGAAAGCACTAGGAACTCCTAGGGATTGAGTCAGGGGGTCTATTGAAATTTTTTTTCTTTCAACGTTTCATGATTTATTTATGCTTGATTTGAAATTTTTACTGTGACTGGTGCATGGTCATGCCACTTTGGTTGTGGTGTTGTATTATTGTTTCGATTTCTATGTTTTATTTATTGCTTCTTGTTCTTTCCTTTTATATTTTCAGTGTCTTGGGAATTGGTTAGGGGAAAGAGGAAAGCTAATGCAACTCGAGGAGAGCTGAGTGGTGCAATACAAGACCCAGATGAAGTCTAACACATGAATAAATGATAGCTAAAGGCAATAATATGACATCTAGTTTGGTTAGTTGGGTCCATAGACATAAATGGATAGTGGCAGGACAATCCTAAGAAAGGTAAACTGGAAAGGTAAAGTACATGGGCTTGAGGTAACAAATGCCTTGGCTATGTTGGGAACTATCGTTATCAATGTTATGTATACTCTGCATGGATAAAGGAATTTCTCTTAGCCTTGAACTTATGAACAATGGTAATTGTGTTGTGATCATGATTATGTTAATGTGTGTGTGTGTCTGTGTGTGTGAATGTATCTGTGTGTGTGTGTGTCTGTGTGTGTGTGTGTGTGTGTGTATTCCTTGTAGATTCAAACTACTAATTGTAATTTACTAAAACAAAATACTTGAATCTACTCTACTCATCAGTGGAAAAAATTAATCGATCGAGAAATCATGAAGCATACAAGAGAAAGAATTCAATCAACACATTACACAGCTAAAAACCCCTACTATTTGTATATTGCATTAGTCAGAAGATATGAGAAGCTTACAATGCTTTGCTCAAGCCCGAGAAACCTCTATACTATCTCTATTTGTCTCACTACTTCCTAGATAAGCCTAGGCCAATAATTAACCAATTTTATGATTTCCCAAGTCCCTATTTCCTTATGTTGCTTCCTTGGGAATTATTCCCTATTAATTATGGAAATTCCTCAATTGGAAAAGCACAATCCTCATAGGCCTTCCTCTAATTGTATTCACCACCTGTATAATTCAGATGATTATACAACTAATAGTACGATGCCTTTGAACTCCAATATCAACTGGGTAACTCTCATATCTGACATGCATGAGTTATTTATGAGTGAATCATCAGCTAACTAGTTGAATGCATGAAGCAACACTCCATTGTATGACCTCCTACTAGTTCCTCCATCAGTTGGAACTATTTTAACTAATTTTAACTCAGTTAAACTGAATTAATTAATTACAAATAAAAATAAACTCAACCAAGGCTCCTATAAAATAGGACATCTACATGACTCTAGTTAGACCCTCATCTCGAATTCCTTGATCCAACTAAGTCAAATTAACTTAGTTAACTTGTACAAGTTGTCTTGTGATGTGGAATTACAATTTGATTCCTAATTTAATTCAAGGACAAAATTAAATCAAGATTTTATTGTTACATTTTCAACACTCCCTCTCAACAAGAAATTGATTATCAGATACCCCAAACCTTCCTCTACGGAACTCGAATTTGCCTCTTGACAATGCCTTAGTCAAGATGTTTTCATCTTGTTCCTCTGTAGGAATGTACTCCAACAACATGATTCTCCTCTACACACAATCTCATAGATGGTGATACCGGATGTCGATATGCTTGGACCAAAAATAAAAAATTGGATTCTCAAAGAGTTTGATACAACTATTATTGTCACATTAAATAATTATAGGATGAATTTGTTGACCAAATAACCCAAAAATGATCTTCCTCATCCAGTTAGCCTCATAAGTTTCTTGACTAGCATCCATGTACTCTTCTTTTGTTGAACTGAGTGCAACTGATCTTTTCTTCTTGTTGTACCAAGAAATTTTTTCTTACCCAATACTGAAGATTTCCCCTAATTTTCTCCTCCAATCTTATGGATTCCCCACCCAATCTGCATCTTTGAAGCTTTGCAGCTTCACTACCTCTTTCCGTCTGTACCAAAGACCAAACTAAGTGGTGCCTATGAGGTATCTCAACACATGCTTAGTTGCCTTCCACTAGAGTTTGGTTGGCTTAACCATTGCTTGACTAAGCTCGTTAACTGCAAAACACATGTCCAGTCGTGTGTTCACCAAATACATAAGTGAACCCACATGCTACCTGTAAATAGTAGCCTCCACTACTTCACCTGAAGTAGCATCTTCCTACCATTAACTTCTTGCTAGAGGAGTCTCCATGGGTTTTTTTCTCTTCATGTGGAAATTCTTCAATATCTCATTGGAATAAATTCCCTGAGAGACAAGCAGTTCCTCATTTCATTTTCATACTTCCATACCAAGTAAATAATGCATGATCCCTAGGTCCTTCATCTTGAATTCTCTTGTAATATCCTCTTTGCAAGATTTAACCAACTTCTCATCACCTGTTAATATTAAATCATTGACATATAATACTATAATCAATAATTTACCTTCAACCACAATATGGTAAAGGTTTGCATATGCTTCACTCGTGGTGAAGCCCAACCTAGTGAAATAGTTTTCGATCCCGGTGTACCAAGCATGAGGTGCTTGTTCCAATCCATACAATCCTCACTTGATTCTGCACACATGTGACTCTCTGTTAAAGATCTCATCTGATATATCTTCCATCTCATATGCACTGAAAGTGCTAGAATAGATCTGATTTAAGAGTACCTTGCTACTGGAGCAAAGGTCTCCTCGTAATCAATTCCCTCCACTTGAGGGAACCCTTTGGCCACAAATTTGGCCCTATGTTTCTTGACACTCCCATATACTACTTACCTCATTTTGTAGATCTACCTGGAACCTAGCTCTAAGTTTTCCTCTAGCCTTGGGAAAACTTCCCAATCACTGTTCTTGATGATGGAGTCATACTCCTCTACCATGGCATTGACCCACACTAATTGTTGCACTTCTTCCTTGAATGAGGATGTCTCAGTCTCTACACTCTCGCTCATTAGATCCATGTAACCAGTGTAATGATCTGGTGACCTCCTTTGTCTACGTTGTGATGTGGGTGCTCCTACATTATCTCTGGCATCAAGCATCAATATTTCAGCTTCTCTGGTGCTCTTCCTTCCATCTATGGATTTCTCTGCAAGAGTGGGTACTTCCACTCTCTTCTCCTCTGCATCTGGCTACTCCACATCATTCTGAGGTTCTTCCTTTCGAGCTAAAATCTCCTCACCTACATGTAACTGAAGCTCCCTCTTAAGGGAACATCTCATGGCCTTCTCTTCATTGAACTTCACATCTCTATGAACTACTGTCATGCTATGATATGGAAGGTACACCTGATAGTTTTGAGGTGTATCAGTGTACCCCAAAATATGCCCAACGTCGTTGTTGGCTCTAGATTTTTCTGTTACATCCTTGCTAACATGATAGTAAATTGATTTACCAAAGAATATGAAGTGTGCCACATATGGTTTCTCACTTGAAAAATCTTCTAGTGTACTCATCCCGAGAATTTGATGAGGACTCATGCTCTACACATATACAGTTGTGTTGCATGTTTCATCCCATAAGTGAAACAATAGGACATAATCATGTAACATTGCCCATGCATCTCCCATAATATTTTTGTTCTTCCTTTCTGCCACCCCATTCTGTTGTGGGTTATGGGTTGTTGTTAACTCTCGTCGAATGCCTTCTGATGCATAGAAGTTCCTGAATTCATTCGATACATATTTTCCACCATTATCGCTCCTGAGATCCTTAATGCTCATGCTAGTTTCTTTCTCAACAAGTGCTTTAAATTCACAAAATTTAGAGAATGGTCTTTCTTATGCATGAAGAAAATGTAGCACTTACGTGAGAAATCATCTACAAATATCACATAATACATGTTCTTGCTCAAGGAGGCTGTCAAGTACAGTCCACACACATCTAAGTGAACTTTTTCCAGGATCAATTGCGCTCGATTGTCCTTATCATGAAGGTTGTCTTTGGTGTACTTCCCCAGTGTACACCCTTTGCATGTACCTTGCTCCACTAGTGCGCCCTTGGGAAGTCATGTAGAAATTTGTTGCATGATCTTCAATGCTCCATGGTGCAAATGGCCCAATATTCTATGCCATAATTCACTAATGTCTCATCTCTTCATCTTCTCTGCTTTGTGCTCAATGTTGCACAATATTCTATGTCTAATTTGTAGAAGTTCTTCACCCGAACCTAGATCTACTTCACTTGTCTAGTGTCTATGTGACAAAGTAAATCATTTCCTTTCCTAAATATCACATCATAGCCATAGACTTCCAACATAGCAACTGAAATTAAATTCTTCTTCAGACCTGGAACATGCATGACATATTTTAATGTGAGAGGAGAACCAGACTCCCTCTGAAAAGTAACAGCAATGATGTCAGTCGTGTTATACCTGCCATTATCTCCCATCTTCATGGTCATCTGGAGGTCCTTCTCCTCCAAGTCACTGAAAAATTATTTGTTTCCCATCACATGGAATGACGATCCACTATCCAAATACCACACACTACCCATCACCAATGTCACCATGCATGCAATGAGGGTAAAATCTAGCTCAAATTTTGAAGTAAAAGATTCACCTTCCACTCCTCCTGAGGAATTTTTTCTAGCCTTCTTGTGCATACACTTTGTGGCATACTATCCCAACTCATGACAATGAAAACATTTAATCTTCGACAAGTCCTTCTTCTTGACGACTTGATTGGTATATCCTTTGAATTGGAATTTCATTCCTTTCCCTTTATTAGCTTTTCCATCCAAGGCATATTTATCCTCATTATCATTCTTGGATGAGGTTTCATATCTGATGTTTCACCTTATCTCTTCTTGCACCAATTCAGACCACAAACGCTCCCACTCTGGTAGCTTCTCCCTCCCATTTATTGAATCTTGGTGGTTTTGAAAGATCTTGGGAAGGCCTAAAAGTGATAGGCTAACTATATCATCTTAAACAACTGTAACACCAACACTCCTAAGCTCATCCTGACATTGGGTGAAGTTGCTCAAGTATTGTGGTATTTAGTAACCCTTCTCCATCTTTATTTTCCAAAGCTTGTCCTTCAGTTCCAGATTCTCGTGATCACTGCTATTTTGAAACAAGTATGTCAATGCCTTCCACATTGCATATGGAGTCTCCTTGCCATGGAAGTTTGACGCAATATGATCTCGAAGTCCTTATAGTAAGATCCTTCTTTTCTTGGCTACATTCTTCCTCCACTCTGCTAGGTTTTGTGCATCTGCAGCTACTGGTTTCGGAACATTTCTATCAATCTATTCCTTCAATCCATTATCTTCCATGATTGTTTCCATTTGGTCCTTCCAGTAAATGTAATTTGATCTACCCTCAAGGGAATACTCGAGCCTCAAACAAAATCATATTCTTCTCTTCTAATGTGATTTCAGCTCCAATACCATGTAGAAATTTCTTGTAGATTCAAACTACTAATTGTAATTTACTAAAACAAAAGACTTGAATCTACTCTTCTCATCAGCGGAAATAATTAATAGATCGAGAAATCATGAAGCATACAAGAGAAATAATTCAATCAACACATTACACAATGATTTCCTAGGGAAATCCACAGCTAAAAAGCCCTGCTATCTATATATTGCATTAGTCAGAAAATATGAGAAGATGACAATGCTTTTCTCAAGCCCGAGCAACCTCTCCACTATCTCTATCTATATCACTGCTTGCTAGACAAGCCTAGGCCAATACTTAACCAATTTTATGCTTGTCCAAGTCCTTATTTCCTTGCATTGTTTCCTTGGGAACTAGCCCCTATTAATTAGGGAAAATCCTCAATTGGAATTGTGCAATCCTCATATGCCTTCCTTTGACTAAATGCACCACTTGTACAATTCATAGTGCACTACCCTTGAACTATAATATCAACTAGATAACTCTCAGATCTGACATGCATGAGTTATTTATGAGTGAATCATCAGTTAACTAGTTGAACGCATGAAGTAGCACCCCGCTGTCTGACCTCTACTAGTTCCTCCATCAGTTGGAACTAGTTTAACTAACTTTAACTCAGTTAAACTGAATTAATTAATTACAACTCAAAATAAACTCAACCAGGAATCTTATAAAGTAGGAGACACTCTATATGACTCTAGTTATACCCACAACTCGAATTCACTGATCCAAGTAAGTCAAATTAACTTAGTTAACTCGTACATGTTGTTTTGTGATGTGGAATTACAATTTTTTCCTAATTTAATTAAAGGACAAAATTAAATCAAGATTTTCTTGTTGCATTTTCAACACACACACACACATATATCAATGACATTGACTGACAAGGTCACCAGAGATCATTCTTGTGCAAGAATGATTGTTTTATGCATGTGAATGGCATGAAAATAGTCTTGGTTTTATGAGGAATGAAGTGGGCAAGTAGCCCTGGAAGTTCTGTTATTTTAGTATTATATGAATATGATTTTAATATTATGTGTTTATAACTATTCTCATGCTATGAACAAGGAATGTTGAAGGATACATCAGTAGAACAAAAGCAATGTAATATGCGACATGATGAGACAAGCATGTATAAGTGGAAAGATCTACAGACTCAGGATTTTGGTTGTGGGTGCACATAGTAAGGCATGGAAAAGACTCTAGAGGAAAGAATGTCTGGTAGAGACGGTGTGGTCTCCAGATGTATAGTATTGTGGTTGTGTACATGTTCTATACGTTGTGTTTTGTATATGTTGTATTGTGCCATGTGTATTGTGTATATGTTGTGTTGTGACATTTGTCAATGTGTTGTACCATTTGTATATGTGAAAGTTTTATTGTACACCATGTGTAGGTGTATGTGTTGTATAATGTGTTGGGATAGGCAAGTATGGGACCGTTTGGATTCCCTTGTTGCTAAAATTGAGGGTGGAGGAGGTACAGTCTCTAGATTCCCTTGTTGTCGATATTGAGGCTAGAGGCGGTAGAGTCTATGGATTCTCTTATTGATTCTATCAGGGTAGAGGTAGTATAGCCTTTGGATTCCCTTATTTCTAATATTGAAATTAGAGACGACATAGTCTTTAGACTATTTTTTTGTTGATATTGAGGGTGGATGTGGTATAATCTCTAGATCCGTTGTTGCTTTAGGCAATTGATCATGCATATGGAAGAGAAGAGAAGGAACTGGAAGATTTTCAGGTTTGGAAAATGATCCAATGTGTCTATGGGGTCAAATAGAAGAGAAGGCACTAGGTGCCTGTCAGGTTTAGAAACTTATCTAGTGTGTGTACAGAAAGGGAAAAGAACAAAGGAATAATAAAAGAACAATTTGAAAGACAAGTATCAATATTTTATTAAGTTTTAAATTTCAAAGTTGTGAACATAATCTAAGATTATAATTTATGATGGTTGAGTTTTGAGTTAATCGGATGTGATAGTTTTATATACGATGATTTTATCAAGGAGCTAATTTCACTTGTTGTGAAAGGTATCAAATAGAATTACAAGTAGACACTATATTGGTGAGCTACCAATGAGGTATGATTTGAATTTATTACAATTCCTTTTAATTCTAATTAAATTATGTACTTGGTATAGGAAAGCATGGAAACTGCCTAGTTTGGATTGGTGGAACTGATTGCAAGAGATTTAGTAGAAGCAACAAAATGAATTGGAGCATGTAACAATATGTTGGAAAAGTACTTCCAAAATAGGGCCATTATGGGAAACTAATACCCAATAGTTTCCATTGATTTCCATTAGCATTTTATGACCAGTATGATGGTTTTGAGGTAGGGGTATGCCATGGTTTTGAGACAAGAGTATGCCTTGGTTTTTGGACCTTTCAATGTGAAAAACCTTGCTAAGGAATTGATCATTTGAGGGACTGGGAAGCAGAGGAGAGGACGCCTAAACCCGGAAGGTTAGTAACTACATGGAAAGGGGTGACTAGGTTTCCCAAGGGACTGAGAAGCAAGGAAGGAAAGGTTGGGGAATAAATCTGTTTTGGTCAATAGCATTGTTGGTTGGGATTAGAAGCAAATTTGGAGTGTGCCTGAAACCAATGAGTCTATAATTGTTCAATAAGAGAACAAGTAGTGCAAGGATTGTAGCGATAGAAATTGGAGGTAGACTTTGAATTTAGCAGTGGATTCTGGACTTCCAAGGAAGGAGGTGAATCCCTGGTACTACTTTTGAGGGTGGTGGTGTGAGCCTTTGGATTCCCTTATCATTGATGTGGGCATCATATCCTTTTATTTTTTGGTTAAATCAAATGTGCATATGTATATATGTGTATATTATAGTAAATATTGTACCGAGTTGTGTTTATAAAGCTCCATAAATAGTATGTTTATTTATTGTTTGAACCAAACGTGCATATGCATATATGTGTATATCATTGTAAATATTGCATCGAACTATGTTTATAAAGCTCCATAAGATGTATGTTGCCATGTTTTTCAATCGTTTTGTCTATTTATAACTGTCATAGAACACCAAGGACAGTGTTCCCCCAAGGGGGAGCAATTTGTAACAACCCTGGGTTAAGCCTTCCCAGTAAATAAATCAAACCAAGGTCTCTAGACATGTATTTCAAGCAAAATTAGGGGAAAACATCACATTGGGGTTCACTTGTGGTTAATTATATATTTCCTATGGAAATTGGCATTGGGATTGGCATTGGAAAAGGAAATGGGAAATAAATGGCAATTAATTCGAGAAATAAAGGAGAAAAGGAGAAAAGGAATATGAAGAGACAAGAATATGAATGCAGGGTAAAATGAAGGAAAATGAAAAGAAAAATAAAATCAATTGGATAGACATCTTTCTAACATTCTTTCTTCAGGGAAAAGAGAGGAAAATAATAGGAGAATACTACAACAAGAGGCACTCTATGGCAAGAGAGAGGGAGAGAGGACTTGGAGAGAAGCAAGAGACAAGCAAGGAAAGCAAGGAGCATAAGAGGAATTGGATTAGCAGAAAGGAAGTGTGGAAATAAAGTGATGAGCCTAGGTATTGCAACAATAATGATGCAACACCCAGGGCTACCAGCTTTACTTATCAACCCAAGGTTCGTACAAACTTGGAGGTGACAGTGCTATATGCACAAGTAGAAGTGAAGGTACTACCTGTTGTCATTGTTTATCTAGAAAGAGACCCCAGGGGTTCCAAGCTAGACTTCTATAGGGTCAGAAGCAGCTTAATTCATTTATGGAAGAAGAGCACACCTATTCTAAGAGAGAGCTACTCTACTGCAGTAGTGAAGAAAATAGCATGAAATTCTAAACTCACACCATATCCTAACTAACCAATTAAACAGCTATGCTAAGTAGAATTGCTAAAACAATCACTAACCTAAGGCTTCTATCTAAGTTGCAGAAGTAAAAAAACAATAAAGTAGACTAAGGTGTAAGCAAAGAAACTTAGACTAAATCAGGTTTCAAGCGGAAGAGCAAGCAGAGGTTGAAATCAATGAAAGGAGGACGATAGGACGTAGTAGCCCATAGGGACCATTGGATCGATCAATGAACAGAACATGGACAGTGGAGATATTATCGTGGGGCTTAAGAAAATAAATGGATGAATGGGTTTAATGAATAGGATGAACGGCAGAGATCGTATCGCGATGAATTAAGTGAATGAGTGGATGAACAAGGTAACAAAGGAGATGATCGATGGAGATTATGTCATGAGGGATTAAGTGAGTGGATGGATGAACAAGGTTAATAAGAGATGAATGGCTGAGATCTAATCGTGGAGATTAAGTCAAGAGATGGACGGACGAAGTTAACACAACAATGATTGGTTGAGATCTTATCGCACGGATGAAGTCAAGAGATGGACGGCAGAGATCGTATCGTAGGAAACAGAAATGTGTGGAAATGATGGAGCGGGTTTCTAAGGCGGTAAGTAGTTTCTCACGCACCCTCAAGACAGTAATCGAAATTCTGAAATTTCAAGCAATTATCCTTATTCCGTGACATGTAGCACGAGAAAACCACTTTTCTCGCATGCTCTTGGGTGAATAACGGTCGTGCAATAATTTGCACGAGATTGTGCGATAGTCGTTGGATCAAGCGGGGCTGATCAATGGTGGAGATTGGCCAAGCTATTTGGCGATCGGGTGAAGCAATAGCCATTGGATCAGGCGAGGTAGATCAACGGTGGGGATTTAAAGCACATAAAGTGATCGGGTGACACGATAGCCATCAGATCAAGAGACAGATCGATGGTGGAGATTAAAGCTCATAAAGCAAGTGGTGGACTTCACGTGAGGTAGAAGTTTAATAAAACTAATGAATCAGACAGTGGTTGTGAAGGTTTGTTGTGGATCTGACAGAGAAGAAGTGATGCATGAAGAACGTGCTAAAGGAGGTTTTAAAATGAAAACGACGGAAAAACTAGTGCAATTGGACAAATAACTGCATCAAAGAGAAAACTCCATAGCTCATGCGAGAACCAAAAACCTGTGTTTTTGGGGTTGTTGAAGGGTCTCTTCCTCAATTCATGGTCCCAGAGGGAGGAGCTAAAGCCAAGACACCTGCGTACAACCTGATAGTGATCTTTTTTGCCTAGCTAACTTGTAACTGAAAGAAGGCACAAATAGAAGTAAACTACAACACAACCGATCTACTCTATGCTACTGTAATGAAAATGAAACTACCTAAGCAAATAACCAAAAAAAACATGAATCCTACTTAAGCAAATGAACCAAACCAGAAAGCTACTAAGCAAATAAACAATGAAAAACCATGAATCTATTTAAGTAAATGAATAGAAATATATGCTAATAGCTATGTACAACGAAGAGGAGCTTTGGCTGCTCGAATTGGGCCCTAACCCAAGTGTTTCAGCCCTCATAGTTAACTCAGAGTTGGCTTAAAACAGAGCTTATTCTCATTATGAAAACCATGGATTACAGAACAACCTGTCACAAGTCTTGCAACTCATAAATGAAATAGAGTTTTTACAATATAATTCTGAATCCTATTGAGGTCCTAAGCCTCTCTATTTATACATTTGAAGTCTCTAACAACTTCCTTCCCATTAGGGAGGCTTGGCCTCTAACTCAAGAAAAACTGGTTTCTGTCCTTTTAACTTCATCGGTTGCCTTCTAGTCTTCAAAGTGATGGTTGTTTGCACTCCGAGCTGGTGGAGGAATATTTGAATGGAGGGGTAGTAAATGAGGAGAATTTACCTCCTATAATTACTCTCCCTTGTCGCATTTTCATTTTACCAAGGTCTTTGCCATAGTTCCTTTCTTTTATCCTTTATAACTGCATTTTTCCTTGATTTTATCCTTTATTCAGGCATTACATGCACATTAAACCACAAAGCCAAATATCCAACTCTAACTCATTTCATAAACAAAATATAATCAAAAGTATGAAATAAGTTGTGAGAATAGTTGGTTTGACTAAGCTAGGAGGTGAATTAAGGACAATCAAGGCCCATATAATTACTCAATGATGAGGCTCATCATCACCCCCCTACTTAAAGTGTTTCTCATTCTCTGAACAACTTAGTCAATGTCCATGTCCTTCATGGCTCTGGTAGCCTCTCTGACATCCCGTGTTTCTGTTGTGGTCTCTTCTTCTTGTTTATAGAAGCCTACTTTCCTTTCTACTCCTTCCCACTGCCTCTTTTCCTCTTCTTCTATTCTCCCTTCTAACATCTCTAGGAGTACTCGTGGACTGAGTTTTAGGCCTATCCAATTGACCTTCAACCTTTGCATTGATTGCTTATACATAGGTGTCTTGTTGAGTGCCTCTCTCAACCTTTTAGGGGAATGATATTCTCTTATCTTCAAGCTGTGTGGCATTGTTTTCCATCTCCTTTAGCTGGCATGTATGTTATCATCTCTTAGCAACCTAAACATATCCTCAAAATGTGAAATTTCTTTCTCTTGGGCAGCAAGATATCTAGGTGCGAGCTGAGGATCATTTTCAATTAGATTTGGGTGTTGATTAAGACCATGGGATTTGATTGTTCAGCTCTGATGAAAAGAGGTTAATTTTGCTCTCTGGCCAACATTCTTTTAATCTCTGCAGCCCTTGACTTATCATGTTTCATCGATGATTCCAAAGCCATTAATTGTAGATCTCCTAGCTCTGCATTAGGATCCCAAATATTAATGTATGTGAGGACCATGTTGTGCAAGTAAAACTCAGCCATTTTGGCCCCATCCTCTAGTGCACTTTGATCACAAAGATCAATAAACTGACTACAGTCCTGAAATTGCATGGTGCCCCTTAGTTCTAGTGTTTTAATCTAAAATTGCAACCATTGCTCTCTGAAGTAAGGAGCATAGGATTTAGCTAGCATCCTACACTAGATGGCATTTTTATGTTCTTTCTTCTACGTTTTAATGCCTTCTTCCTCTTGCTATTTCAGCATCATCCTCCTTCCCTTCTACTTCATCATGTTCCTCTGTATTAGTTTCTTCTTCATCCATCTCATCCCATCTAGCTATGTATCTTCTTCTCTTGTTTTGCCTTCTCCTCACTGATAGAAGGGCTAACATCATAGGTCAGGGTTTTGATTTCATCCTCTGCTAGTAGGTCTTTGAAGACTGACCATTTTATAGGGATCCTGAGGTTTTGGAGGGCACCCCTAATGAGGATCATGATCAACCCATGGTGAGACAACTGTTGGGAATTCCCTTCCTTTAATTTGTTGTTAGAGCCTTTGAGTGATTACATCAAGAAATAGGGTATCGTGAGTCTTTGGTGAACTAGTTTTTCTACCCCAAATCTTAGTTCTTCAAGCATCCTAAAATGGTAGCCATAAATAACAATATATCTACCCTCATATGAGATATATTTGATGAGTTGGTAGCCTGCATCACTCTATGGGTATGGCAGACTATCCCTCCTTACTCCATTTTTATCCTCTATGGGTTCTTCACCTTCTAAAAAGAATTTCCTTTTTTCCACCTTTTCACTTATAAACCAACTACCTCTTAACCTTTACAACTTTTGATCAAATGATGCATATGAGTGAGTGAGTGGGATATTTACTTGTGGTCTTGATGCCATGCTGCAGTTGTCAAAGATCAGATTTGTTGCGTTGTCTATTTGTTGATTGGTCATTCTTCTTCCTCCTCTGTTGTCTGTTGATGGTTTCTTGGCTTTTGGAGGTGTCTGTAACTAGAGATTTGATGTTGTTGCTGCTACTATGGAGCTCCTCGATCTGATGTTGTTGTTGTTGCTGTGGAGCTCCTGGATTACCACTTGGAAATGTTTGGTGTCTCCCTTGGAATTTCCTAATCATGTTGTTGGCTGGTGTTGTGAGGATGTTGTAATGAATAGATAGAGGGAGTAGGAGTGTGTGTGGATGCAGGGATGATGGTAATGGTTGAGGTGATTGGTTAGATCATGTCTAGTATGAATTTTGGGGACCTAACCAATCTAGAATTCAGGGGATCCTGTAGAAAACACAATCTTCACCTGAATTGAAGCAGTGAAGTGAAAAATGATGGAATTGATGGAGGGATGCATGGTAAGGGGTGGAGGAGATGAATATATGTGAGGCAAGGTTCCCTTTGGATCTTTTCTTTGTTCTTTGATTGTTTTCCTCACCTACCTGCAAATAACAATTATGTTTTTTTATTATTATTATTGTTGTTGTTGTTGTTGTTGTTGTTATTATTATTATTATTATTATTATTATTATTATTATTATTATTAATATGTATATGTATGTGTGTGTGTGTGTGTGTGTGTGTGTTTATTTATTTATTTAAAATACCTAGGCTGCCTCAGAGAGGTTTTCACCCTAGATATCTGCCATGGGCACCTCAAGGAAGGTTTTCACCTAGGGATCTTCTTATCCTTTTCATTTTTCTCATCCTTGGGTCACCTCATGAGTTTTTCAACCCAAAGATGGGACTTAGATGCATCATGGAGGTTTTCACCTGAATCCTTATTCTTTTTTCCTTTTTTAGTGACCTGATGAGGGAGGAGCTGGAACTTACTCCACCATCATCATTGTCTTATTGATATTGTCAACGAACTCTTGTTTTGATCAGTGTCCATTAACTAGCAATGGAATGGCTTCTTCATCTATAGCTCTGATTTGCACTTAACCATTTTCATGGCATCTTTCCATCACATAAAGTCTGAGCCATCTTATCCTTAGCTTGCCCTTGAAGTCTTTATACCTAGATTCATATAACAATTCCTAGTCTCCCTCTTGAAATTGCTTCTCTCTAATGTGTTTGTCATGCCAGATCTTCCTCTGAAGCTGAACTATCTTTATATATAGGAGGGCCTGCATTCTGAATTCATCCAAGCCATTCAAATGTAACAACCTTTCTTTTTGTGCATGACTGAGATCCAAATCTAGTTGGGCTACCATCCTCAATGTGTTATATTCAAACTCAATGGACAACAAAGCCTTTTTCCCATAGACCATCTCATAGGGTGTAAATCCAATGGTGGTCTTCCATGTTGTATTATAGGCCCAGGTGGCCTCAACTAGTCTCTCTGCCCAATCCTTCCTGTTGTTGCTCACTACCTTGCTTAAGATGTTCTCCAATGCCCTGTTGGTCACCTCCACTGGCCCATTTCCTTGTGGATGATAAGGAGTGGAGGTCCTATGCTTGATTTTGTGATGGCTGAGAAGTTCTTCAATCATGTTGGAGGTAAACTGGCTACCTTGGTCTATGACTAGCTCTCTAGGGTACCCAAATTTGTAAAATACATTCTCCCTTAGGAACTCAGCCACCTTCTCTTTTATTGTTGCCTTAATTACCTTGGTTTTAGCCCACTTAGTCAAATAATTAGTGCACAAAATGATGTGTTGTTTTTGCTTTGAAGGAGGGTTGATAGGTCCAATGAATTCCATGCCCCACTTGTCAAATGGCTCAAAAGTCACTTGAGATTATAGGGGCATTTCATCTCTTGTAGTAGGCTTTCCCATCCTCTGGCATCGATCACACTCACTGATGTACTTTTAAACATCTCAATGAAGAGTAGGCCAATAATAACCTACTTGCAACATTTTGAATGTTTTCCTCTTTGCTGCAAAGTGACCTCCACAAGGCCCATCATGACTAGTCAGAAGGATGTCAAAAACTTCCTCTTCCCTTACACACCTTCTCAACATTTGATCTCAGCCAAGTTTGAATAGATTACCCCCAATCCAAGTGAATGGGGCAATTTTCCTGACTATCTTGCTCTTTTCTTTGGAGGGAAAGTTTGGTGGGAACTGTGTTAATACCAAATAGTTTGTTATATCAGCAAACCATGCGGAGAGAACTGAAATTGCAAAAAGATGCTCATCGGGTAACTGGTCATCCACCATTCCTTCTTCACCTGCAAGCAGATTCATGCTAGATAGAAATTCTGCAACAACATTTTCCTTACGAGGATTATCAACAATAGTTAGATCAAATTGTTGTAATAAAAGAAACCATCTTATAATTCTAGCATTCACATCTGGTTTGTTCATTAAATATTTGATTGCAGCATGATCAGTATGCACAAATGTTCGATAGCCTGTAATGTAATGCCTAAATTTGTTTAATGAATGCACAACATACAGGAGTTCCTTTTCAGTCTAGTATAGTTTAGCTCGGCCTTTGACAGGTTCTTACTGATAAAATAGATGGCATAGGGCAATTTCTCCTCTTCCTAACCTAAGGCTGCTCCTATGGCTTTGTGTGAGGCATCAACATGAATATGAAAAGGGGGGCCTAGTTTGCGCCTCTAAGGATTGGTGCAGTGGTTAACTTACCCTTTAGAATGTCTAAGGCCTCTTGACAACTCTTTGATCATATAAACTCAGAATCTTTGGCCAAAAATCCAAACAAAGGAGAGGCCAACTTGTTGAAGTCCTTTATGAATCTACGGTAGTATCCAACTAACCCTAATAAATTCCTGACATCTCTCTGCTTTTTTGGAGGTGGGACCCTTTGGATGATTGTTATTTTGTTTGGGTCCACCTACAGTCCTTGCTAAGATATTAAATGACCTAGCGCAGTCCCTTCAGTCATTTAGAATTCACATTTTTCTAGACTGAGAGACAGATTCATTTCAATGCATTTGTGCAATACTTTGCTTAGGTTAGTCAGGGCTTCTTGAAAATCACAGCCATAAGGTGTAAAATCATCCATATAGATTTCCACAACATCATGTACTAATTCAGCAAAAATACCCAAGCTTTCTCTCTAGAAAGTGGCAGGAGCATTGCACAAGCCAAAAGGAAGGACCCTATCAGCAAAAGTACCCCAAGGATAGGTGAATGTGGTCTTATCCTGGTCTTCTAGGCAGATTTGGATTTTGTTATACCCACTAAATCCATCTAGGAAGGAAAAAAACTTCTTCCCTGCCAGGCCATCTAGCACTTGGTCAATGAAGAGTAGAGGAAAATGATCCTTCTTTGTGGATTTGTTCAACTCCCTATAATCAACACAAATCCTCCATTTACCATTTTTCTTAGGAACTAACGCTAAAAGAGAGACCCACTCACTGTATGAGATAGGGTAAATGAATCTTGCATCTAGCAGTTTTTGCAGTTCTTCTTTAACTATGTCTTTAAGAGCTGGATTCATCCTCCTTTGTGGTTATCTGACTAGCTTGCAACCCTCCTTGATGTATATGTGGTGAGTTCACATTGAGGGGTGTACTCCCTGCATTTCCTTGTAACTCAAAGCGAAGGCTTCTAAGTTCTCTCTCAACATGTTGCATAGCTTTTCGTCTTCTAAAGAAGAAAGAGATGGATTAATTTTCAAAGTTTTCTTTGGGCCAAATTCTATGGTTTTTACATGGAGTGGGTTGGAATTGGCCAAGCATAAGTCAATTGGATGATTGTTCTAGGTTCCCCTTACTTCTTCTTCTAATGGCAATGAATTAGGAGTTGGACTTTGGAGCAGGTGTTCAATTAAGTCATCCTCATCTCGTTGTCCTCCTCCTATGGTTGCTTCCAAAACATAAAGTTGGATAGAATAAACCTCATCTTCTTCCTCCTCCTCCAACCATAAAAGTAAATGATGCTCTAGAGAAGGTTGAGCAGGAGGGTATAGGACTAATTGTTTGGACATATGCCCATGGTTTATGGTCATATTCGCAGCTTTGCAGCTAATGTAAGCATCAGCTATGGCCAACCATGGCCTCCCAAGGACGAGAGGGTAACCAGTAAGCTTAGCCTTAAGCTAGAGAACTAGGAAATCTATAAGGTACTCCCAGGATCAATGGAGACCATAACATCCTCCACAATTCCCTCAGGGGTGACTGTGGAATGGTCTACAACTTGTAGAACTATTGTGGTCTTTCTCAATGACCCTTGGAGGTTGAGCTTGAGCATGGTGTCCTTGGTAATCACATTAATGGAATCCCAAGTTCAATCAGAGTGTGTGGGACAATGGTGTCATTGATGTGCACATCTACTACAGGGCTTCCAGGGTCCAAATATTTTGGACATATTACCTGCCTCAACATTAAGTCAGAAAAATACCCAATGACATTAATGGTAGGGGCATCCCTTTTTATTCTTCTTGGATGCTTGAAGCACTTCTCCTTAATGAGCTTATTGTAAATGAGAACATCTTTGATTGCCTAGAGAAGGGGGATCTTTACACATAGATTTTTCATTTCTCCCAAAAGTTCAATTTCTTCTAGGGTAGGATAGAGTGGTTGAGCTAATCTCTCAGGAAAGGGTGGATTTACTTTGAGGGTGCTTTCCTCTCTTTCTTCCTCAACCTCCTTATGTGGAGTGGGAGTTTGGTTATCAGGGAGAATTCTCCCAGATCTTAGGTTGATCTCCTAGATTTCTACAACATAAGCTAGGTATGATGTCTCTCCACTATAGACTTGTTGAGCAAGCCTATTGTTTGGGTTCGGATTTGGTTGGGCAGACATATGGGGTTGCTTAGGTGGACAAGAGTGGAGGAGTTGTGGTTGGGTAGGTGGTGGAGGCAATAGGGCTTGAATATTGTTGAATTAGGGCCTCCACCCCTGGTGTGGGGTATTCAACTCATGGTGTGACTGAACATAAGGTTGAAATGACTGACTGGCTGGCTGCGAATGATACTGAGATGCATAGGACCAAGGAGGGGGTGTAGACCAGGAAATATGAGTAGGGTTGTTACAGTTCCATTTGGGCACATCAACCTTAACCTATAGATCAGTACTATTAGGGCCCATCAAACCCTAATTCAATTGTTACATGCCCTAAAGAAGTCAACCATTAGAATGCCTAACTTCCGAAGAAGTTTCATGACAAAAATCATCCAAAAACTGCCTCTAAGAAGATCAACACAGGTAGGCCTTCATTAGGGTGCGCTGCAATGCAAATCATACACTGATAGGGTGTTATGCAGCACACATGGTCCCTCTTTGGCCTACACTAGGCGAATTTGAGCAAATTTCCAATGGGGTTTGAAAGATTCATTATCCATTGGATGCCTCTAGAAGTTTCTCAAACCTATCTACTCCTTTGAGCTCGTATTTGGATGAGGTAGGGAGTTAAGGAACATCAATCGCTTATCCCTTCTTCCATGGAACTAAATTCTAAGATTGGGAGGGCATTCGTGATCACCATTTATGGCATAACTTCCTTCATTTACCTATAAAAGACCACTCATCTAATTGATCAAGGGCTGGAAATTATTAAATTATAGGGAGATGATGTTAGAATGAGACTTGAGTTAATTTCAAGTATTGTAATGATATCGAAATGTCTTGCTTGTTATGAGGAGAGGATAAGATTGAACTGGAGGAGTGATGCTAAATCGAGTGATGGGTTGTAACTCTTCCTTCTACTAATAAGGTGATCAAAGATTATTCCATATGCTTGTGTTATTCGTTTATGCTTTCATATGTATATCATGTACTTGATTTCATGCTATGTTTAATCAATAGATCATTATCATATGCTTTGATTGGTTGTTGTCTTCTGTCTGTGTGCAGGTACTCTTCAAGTAGATTAAGTATGGAGAGGAGCAACAGAATCATTCAAGGGAGATAAGGAGCAAGCGAAGGCTATAGGTAGGCTTCTTTGCCTCTTATTTAATCTATTGATCATAGAAAAAGTAGAGAACTCTTTAAACTGTTGTTCTAGACTTAACTACTAGTCTAGGGGTTTAAGCATTTATCTGTAGACACTAAAACTTCCCAAAAAAAATTTCCGACTCCACTAGGGAGCGATAATCCATCCTAGTAGCTTATCAGCCTCTTAAGATATTTCTACATACTATACTTGTGGTCGTTCATTGAATTTCAGTCTTCTGTCATTGAAAATTGAGCCGAAACTGTGCCAAATTTTCTTCAAATTTGTTTACTGTCACCAACGCAGTCTAATGAAGGACACAGTGCACTACAATGCACTTCCCGCATAAAACCAATGTGCTTCAGCACATTGTCTCTCACTGTTGCCAATGTTGATCCCTTGAGGGTCAGTTTCCCATCTAGGAGTTGACGTTTTTGAGCCAATTTTCTCCTGTTTGAATGATTTTTGAATGTCAATGATGTTTTGTTTTTGAAAATAGTGTTTCATCTCCTTACCTGACCTTACTTAGACTAGGATTGATAAATGTTTCTTATGTATTCACTTTATCATTTCCAATCTATAGTCAAAAGTTGGTTTTTGATTGACTGATCTTTAGCGAAAGAAAGTGTCGTAAAATCATCTTTTCCTTCGAAAATTGAATTGTCGTCAAGTCTTCATTCATGAAAGATTGATTATTTGATGTGTGCAAATGATTAGTCTTTCCATTGAAAGTGTCATAATTCCTCATTTCTTTGAAAACCAAAGTGTTGTAAATTTTGCGTTTCCTTGAAAAGAAATTATCACAATATCATCCTTTTTGTGAAAAGAGATTTTTGATCAATTGTGCATATTTCCTTTTTGTTCATTCACATTAAGGGAAATTGAAAAGAAATACATGCATGTTGCATTGAAAAGTTTGTGTGTGTTGATAAGGAATAGTGTAGGGAATTTGCATTTAGATTGTGCTCTTTGCTCTTTGATCAAAAGAAATTTGATTGCTCTATCCCTAAGTAGCTAGGATTTTGATCGTTAAATTGAATGGAAAGAATGCTTATCATGATAGTTGCATTCCTAAGAATTTCAAAATACATCATGTGGTGAACTTGAAAGGAAAATTCCTAAGCAAGATCAACTTAAAATAAACATCAGTTTACCTAATGGAGCATTGTCATTAATGCAAACATTTAGTGGTTCTAGGCTAGAGACATGTTCCGCGTCGTAAAACAAAGCAGATGTAGCTAGCTTGTCTGCAATACATCCCGAGTGTGATACCTCAGTCCACGTACGTGAGTATATCACAGCTCGTCCATGTACCTTCAAGTATATAGGGTGGTGTTATAGTACGTAAAGTATATGCGAATACTCTCACTGTGCGATTTTGCATTAGACAACACTTATACGGACTAGGCCTCCACGTACCTTCGGGTATATATGGGAGGACAAATATAGGTTGCTATCGATCCTTAAGTAACCGAGTCAGCCGCCTTGCAAATTTGATACACTAAACACAACATTCGGGGAGATTGTCTGCTCATACTTCTTGGTTCGCGAGGAGGTATTCTGCAGTTCATAGTTGCCTGGTAAACCTTTTGCCTAGTTACCCCTTTTGTTTATTTCTCTTTTATAATAAAATTAGTCATCAATCGTGGAGGAACATCAACCCCTACCACATCGTTCGTGGAGAACAGCGAGCAAACCACCTTTGCCTCCCAAAGCAACACCAATTCGGGCAAAGTGGTCTCATTTAATTGAGTCTAGTACATCAAGAACTCCTAGTTCTTCATCTAAATTACCTGAATCATCTATTTTGGTAAGTACAGACACTCTAGTTACTCCAACTATTTCTGGTACATCCATTCCTGAAGAAGAAGTTTCACAATTACCTGAGGACATTAGCACTGATATTAGTGAAACAGTAACCGAAGTTGTTCAATCACAAGTTGATCCTAAACTTGAGATTTCTCAACAAGAAAGTACTTAACGAATTCTTTCAGAAACAATCACATAGGAGCAATTTCGTCGACGTGTTTCGAACCATCCAGTGTGGTTCATCTTCAGGACAAGATGATGAATCAGATCTAGACATTGAAATAAATAGATGAAGAGAGCAACTAACTAGCCGTTAGAATAAACAGTTAGTTTGACTAAGCTATTATTTTCTATTTTTAATTATTTATTTCTATTTTATTTAATTTTCTTAGTTTTATCAAAAGGATTAATATTATTAAATTGTTAAAATGTATTAGTTAAATGCTATAAAAAAAAATAAATAAATGAAAAAAAATAATAATTTAAAAAAAAATGAAAATTAGCCCTTAATAATATTAATTATATAAATAAGAATATTTATCAAAAAATCATATATAAGATTAATTAATTTAAAATATAATAAGATTATATTTAATTTAATAATTAAAATGTGGACATTATTTAATTTTATTATTATAATATAGATATTATTAAAATAATATCAATATTAATAAGATAATAATATATTAATATATATATAATATAAGAGAAGAGAGAGAGAGAGAGAGAGAGAGAGAGAGAGAGATCAGGCAGGGATCCAACACCTACTGATGTTCCAACCATCGTCTCTGTTAAGATTAATGGGCCTTTTTTCAATTTCTAAGGACTCTCTAAATTTATGATGATGAAAATGGTCAACCCTAGCTATGACTTTAGCCTCTTCGATACATATGTGATGATTGGTCTTTTCTGCATGCTCTGCCAAGGCTGAGGAGCGAGACCTCCCATGTTTGATGTCCGTAGCATGTTCACAAATCCTCTAATTTATTGATCGACCAGTATTCAGGTCAACCTGGAGTTAGCGTTTGTCAATGGAAACCAACAATGTCAGTTCAAACAAGGCTTATGTATCCAACACAACCATGCAAACCGTGTCAGATATTCCTACTACACCTGTTGTTACTACTATACCACAGTCACAAGTTCAATATGTTGTATCTCAATCGGTTCAAACTAATCCTTCTACCTTGCAATCACAAGTTTCAAGTCAAGAAGTTCAAACTCCTCAAGTTGTTGTACAACAACCACTTGTTTCTGGAGTCCAACAACAACCTCAGGTTAGTGTACCCTTATCTAGACTAACCTAGGCTTACACTGATATAGTTTATTCACAACCTAGCCAAACTCTAATTGTCGGATAGCAACAACTGTTGAATCCACAACAGTTATACCAACAACAACAACAATTGATTCAACAACTGTGGCAGCCTCAATTTCAACAACCCCAATTCCAATAGTACCAACCTCAGTTTGGACCTGTTTCATAGGCTCAACCTAGTTTTTGTCAATCTCAAGCTTACCAAGGTCAAGGTCAACAAGGCTTTGCAGGTTATGGACAACCACTTATTCAACCTGGTTATCAACAACCACCTTATATTGGTTTTGTTCAACAATCATACCAAGGTTACCAAATGCAGATGCCCTATGCCGGTATGCAAATAACTATTGCCCAAGCAATTCCATTATATCCTGGGTATTCTCAACCTGACTTGAATCGACAATTTCCATTTGTAGCAACTTTAGAATTACCAAATTTAAATCGGATCACAAATGATCCAATCTTATATGCACCTTGGTGGCTGGTAATTCCGCATAATTTACCTTCTAACATTCTGAAGTTTAACGGAAATCCTAGAAAAGACCCATCAAATCATGTTATGACCTTTCATTTGTGGTGTTCAGCTAACTCCTTAAATGACAATTTGGTCAGACTTCGTCTTTTCCAAAGAACACATACTGGTCCAACTGCTAAATGGTACATGGAGTTACCAAGAGCTTCTTTCAATAACTTCACCACTTTAGCCACTACTTTTTTGACCCACTTCCAGTTACCTATCAAATACGAGACTGGAATGTAACTCCTAACCAACTTTAAATAGACTACTACTACTCATATATCAGATCACATTCATGAGTGGAGGCGTCATTGAATGCTTAAGACATATGTTCCCGATTAGCTTTTAGCTGAGTGATTCATAAAATCCTTGTTGCCATCAATCACCGAGGATGTGGCAAAATGTGGAGTCGCCACAGAAGAGCAAGTCATTGCTCATGCCCAATACTTGGATTTAATTTACACACAATCTGGCATGCTTTATGATAAAATTCCCAATGCACCTCGACTAGATTTTGTTGTTCCACATCCTCCACAATCAGGTAAGGAATCTCATGCCGGCGACAGTGTGATCGGTTCTTCAAGCACATAATCAGAAGGAAGGCCATCTATTAAAACTCTTGTTGTTTCCAATCAAACTACCAATGCATCAGAAAATACTCTTGCCTCCAAGATTAATGTCGTGTCATCTAACAAAGGCAAAAATCCAAAGCAACCAGCAAGCACGAAAAAGGGGAAGAACAAAAAGAAACAAGAAAATTCCCCTCCACAGAAATCATCTTATTCCTCTACCGTTATAAGGAAACCTCATTATCCATGTCTGATATGTAATGACAAGCATTATACAACCCCAAAAACACATTCGGTTGCAACAGACCATACTTCCACATCCCAAGGACTTATGTTATCCATCGCAGAGCCACAAAATGATGTTTTGGTGTCAACAAGAGACAAAGATTATGGAAATCTGTCGTCGACAAATAATCAGGCCATTAATCAACCTAATCCTTCGACCTCGACTTCATCTGAAGTTGTTCCACCTATTGTACCTGAATTGACAATAAAACCACCAAAGGGAATTGTACACAAATCGACATTCAACCCTCGGGCTCGAGTAGCTCAAAACTATCACATAGTAGAAGATCTTGTTCAATCACCTTCAGCTATGTCAACCCCTAAGGTGATGCAAAATTGTCCCTCCCAGAAACAGGCTTTACTGTCAAAAATAGGCAGAATAGATCCTATGGATCCAAATCTTGTAGTCTTTAACCATGCGGGATATTCACCATAGTTACTAGCGTAATTAGCTTTAATAATCCAAGTAAAAGATCTCAATAAGAATGTGCATCGAATTATTATTAATGAGGGGGCATCTACTTGCATTATGTCCATGAGCTGCTCAAAAACACTTGGTTCAACGCCATTGTCACGATCACCAACAACGTTGAAAGCTTTTGCTGGAAGAACATATACTCCATGTGGGATTTTGAGTAACCTACAAGTTGAACTAGGGGGGGAAATGGTTACTGTTGAATTTCAGGTAGTTGACGGACCCCTTGACTACAACATTTTACTAGGAAGGCCTTGGGTATATGCTATGGCTGTTGTGGTTTCCACATACTTTCATACTATTGCATTCCCTTCTAAGGGTGGAATCACAATCATTGATCAGCTATCCTTCTTTGCCAATATTTCACAGGCTACGAGAAGAATTTCATTGGTACAAGGACCCCCGCTATCACTTCAAAGTGTTGGAGTAGGTCTCTTTAAAGATCCTTCCCTAATGGGTACTTTTACCCTCCCGTCACCATCTGATTTGGTGGAAGTGGCAAGAGTAGAAACCTACAACGTGATGTCCTCCACCTCATCTAATTTAAGGAGGATTTTCAACCAATTTGAAGTTGACAGTAATCATGAGGTATTGTCATTAAGCCCCATTGAATCATCATAGCAATCAATCTTTCAAACTCATGCAACAAACTCAAATATGTACTCAACTTTTGTATGGGTAGATAGGCCGTTAGAATATGATACCTCTTTGGATCCTTTTTCACGTATACATTCTATGGATGAAGGAATCATCCAATCAATGATGATAGGAGAGGAACCATGGGGCAATTGTCATCATCATTCCAATCTTCCAAATGACAATGAAGATTATTCAAACGAGTTAAAACACCCATCAATTGTTGATTTCTTATCGAATTCTGTTAGAATAGCAACTGTAGATTCTGAGTATAATTTGTCAAACATAGAAGAAACAATTTCTATAAACATTTCAACCAAGCCTGATATTGTAGAGAAAATTCATGTCGGCAAATCCTGTTCTCCATTGGAACTTGATAATTATTGTGCTCTGTTTCATGAATTTAGAGATATTTTTGCATGGTCTTACGAGGAGATGTCAAGAATTGACTCAAGTATTGTTGAACATGAGATTAAAATGTACCCTAATGTCAAACCAGTACGACAATAGCTTCGACCTATTCATCCTAATAAATTCGATGCCATTAAAGCAAAGGTTGAAAAACTTTTGCGTGTTGGTTTCATTTTTCATGTACCTCTTACCGACTGGGTATCAAACATTGTTCCAGTGATGAAAAAACAAGGGACAATTTAAGTGTGCGTCGATTATATGGATGTAAATAAAGCATGTCCAAAAGACAATTATCCTACACCTTTTAGTGACCAGATTATTGATGAATGTGCTGGATGTGAAATCTTTTCATTCATGGATGGATTTTCTGGGTACAATCAAATCAATATTCACCCACAGGATCAATCTAAAACAGCTTTTACAAGTCCTTGGGGCACATTTGCCTATCGAAAGTTACCTTTTGGTTTGAAGAATGCAGAGGATACATTTCAGAGGGCAATGAATTATGCCTTCCATGACATCAAGCACATTGTTCAACCTTATCTTGATGATTTACCTACTCATTCACGAAAGCGGTCTAATCACTCACAACATTTGAGAGCAATATTTTTACAGTTTCAACACTACAAGGTAAGACTCAATCCACACAAGTGCATGTTTTGTGTTGCCTCTAGTCGATTTCTTGGATTCGTAGTCTTAAAAGATGGAATTCGACTTGATCCAATTAAGGTTCAGGCTATCCTTGACTTGCCTCCACCTTCAAACTTGTTATAGTTACAGAGACTTCAAGGGAAGGAAAACTTTCTGAGGAGGTTCATTCCAAACTATGCTGAGTTGACTAAAGGTTTTACACGTCTATTGAAGAAAAAGGTACCCTTCCATTGGGATCAAGTTGCGCAAGCTTCCTTTGATGCTCCCAAAGATTCTCTGATTAGAGCATCATTAATGTATGCCCCAAACTATTAAAAAACTATTACCTGTATCTCGCCACTGTAGATACAACCATTGGTATGGTTTTAGTCCAAGAAGAAAGTGGAATTGAACATCCTATTTATTACTTGAGTCGTAATCTCAACAATACAGAAAGTAAGTATTCCTATGTCGAAAACTTAGCTTTGGCAATCGTTCAAGCTGTACAGAGATTTCGTCATTATATCCTCCTTCATAAAACTACCATTATATCAGATTGCAACCCTATGACATACATTTTTTCACATCAATTGTTGGGGGGGGGAATATTCAAAATGGATAGTAATTTTGCAGTTGTTTGATTTAGAATTCATCTAGTCTAAATCAAAGAAATCTCTTGTCTTTTCCGAGTTACTTTGTGACCTTCCCTCATCCTCCAATGATTTAACATCAGAAGCATCAATATTGGATGAGTCTCTATTTCTTATTTCGTCAAGCAATCCATGGTATGGAGATATATTGGTCTATCTCCAGACCTAAGCTTTTCGGCTTAATACCTCTCGCTCTAAACAACGACGTACTCGATACCAAGCCAAATATTATCTTATCATTGGTGATACACTTTACTGTCGTGGTGTCGATATGATTTTAAGTAGGTGCCTCACTCATGAGGAATCCGAAAAAGCTTTGAATGAATGTCATTCAGCTGCTTGTGGGGGGCATTTATCTGGTTATGCTACCGCATAGGGAATTCTCCATGCTAGTTACTTCTGGCCAACTATATTCAAAGATTGCATTATTTTTATCAGAAGTTGTCATGCTTGCCAGATATTTGACTGAAAAACCAGATTACCACCTGCATTACTGCATCTAGTCATTGTTGTTGGCCCATTTGCCAAATGGGGCATTGACTTTATGACATGTAACCCCACCTCGGCCGGGGGGCATAGGTATATTATAGTCGTCGTTGACAATTTTACCAAATGGGCCAAGGCGATGCCAATGTTGAACAACAGTGGCGAAACGACTACTTTATTTTTCTTCAACCATGTCGTTTCCAGGTTTTGTGTACCGCAAGCCATAGTTATAGATCATGGATCACATTTTTGCAATCACATGATGGTTGAGTTGACTGCCAAGTTAGGACTGTCACATGATAGTTCTACTCCATACTAACCACAATCTAAAGGACAAGTTGAGGCTATCAACAAAGTCCTTAAGCGCATGTTGCAAAGAATGATTGGAGTTCATAAAAGAAATTGGAATTTAATCATGTGCTCAACTATGTGGGCATATCGAACCTCAATGAGAAATGTGACCAGATTTACACCCTTTCAATTGGTGTATGGTTTGGAAGCAATCTTACCAATCCAATGTGAAATCGTGTCTCTCAAACTCATGATTGACCTGCTACCTGACACTTCGGAAGAAGAAGCGTGTTTCTTGGAGTTAATCCATCTGGATGAATTCCGTCATGATGTCGCATTGGCTAACGAAGCGCACAAGAAACGTATTAAGGCACAATATGATAAAAATGTCAAGCCTCGTGTCTTCTTAGAAGGTGACCTGATCTTGCTTTATGACCAAGAGTCTGATAAACTTGGCGCAGGAAAATTTGAACCACTTTGGATGGGCCCTTACATTATTAAGCGTGTTTTGACAAAAGGTGCCTACAAGTTAGTGGACTATGATGGAAAATCCATCTGGATGAAACCTGTCGTAATGCCGCATTGGCTAACAAAGCACACAAGAAACATATTAAGGCACAATATGATGAAAATGTCAAGCCTCATGTCTTCTCAAAAGGTGACCTGGTCTTGCTTTACGACCAAGAGTCTGATAAACTTGGCACAGGAAAATTTGAACAACTTTGGATGGGTTCTTACATTGTTAAGCATGTTTTGACGAAAGGTGCCTATGAGTTAGTGTACTATGATGGGATTCCGTTGTCATAGCCTCGAAATGGGTTGTACCTTAAATTTTACTATGCTTAGTTAAGTGTAGTAAAATTCACTGTATATACGCTTTGATTGCATGTGTGTGTGTGTGTGTATCTTTTAGAGTTCTTATTTGGTTAAGTAATCCACTTTGTGTTTGGTGCAGAGGTCAAACTTTTTGGAACCATTTATTGGTTACGTTGATGGGGCTAGTCGTAGTACGTAGAATTTATCCTCTACAGCATGGGCCATTTTTGCTCCAAGTGGCGAGTTAGTGAGTTTTAGAGGGATATGTATTGGACAATCGATGAACAACATCACTAAGTATAGCATGTTGATTGAACTCCTCTCTGATGCCATTTCACTTGGCACATGCTGAATCATCATTAGGCTAGACTCACAACTTGTTGTACTACAACTTACTGGCGTTTATACCATTTGAAACCCAGCAATTCATTACATGTTCCTTAGAGTTCGTATTTTGGAAAGGTATTTTGAGTTTATTCAATATCATCATATTTCCATAAATCTAAACACATTAACTGATTCTCTAGCAAATTATGTGTTCAATAGGCATTTGCGACATATGTAAAGTAAATATTTTCAGTTCACATCATCAATTGAATAGGATTGCACCACTTAACCATAATAAAACTCTAAAAGTAAAATAGGTGTTAAAAGTTTTTACAAATAGTTTGTGTCCAAGACAAAAATTGGTCATCTGACCCAAAAACTCAAAATGTATGCAAAAAACATCTAAGTAGACTAGTGTTGCTCATGATAATATGTTACAGCCTGTGCTATCATACATAAGAATCGCATACAATGACTCGGCACACCGATGGTGTGGCGCTGCAGTCGCATAGGCAACTTCTCGATCTGGACATCCCTCTATGTGATCCTATAGCTCAGCCAATGTCTCAACTAAATCTAAGTCTCGAAGAACTTCTCTCCCAACAGGTCTCTGTGGTTGCCCACCTACCTCTCGTTGGTGTCCCACAGGTTGAACAGGTCCAAAATCTGCATACATTTAAAAAAATGTTTTGTTTAGTCTTGGAAATAATTAAAAAACACAAAAAAAATGTAGAAACTTTAAAAATAAAAAACACTTTGGTCAAACAATATACCTATAGCACTCCACTGTGCCCCAACTGGTAACATCAAATCTGGATCACCATGAAAATTTGTAGAAGTTTTGAATAATATAACACTTATTCACAGAGATTTTCCTAATTATACACTATTTGTGGAATCATGCATAATACATAACCTCCTCTACGTTGATCATCAATTTAGCGGAATTAAGAAACATTCACATCCGCACATTGAAGCATCAATCACACATATCAACACAATATATCATGGGGAAATCATACAGCTAAAAACCCCCAACTATCTGTATATTATATTGATTGAGAACATGTAACAATACATAGTACAATACTTCTCACAAGTACTCAGTACTATCTCCACTTGTTACACACAAACTAGCTCAGATCTAAATCAATCACTGGCTCAAATCTCTTCCACTGCTTGCCTGCCTCCAATGCGCAATCCTGCATGAGAATAGATGAGAATGGCACCAAATGTGTGATCCAAATTCGTATTCCCTTTGTTTATACCACGCAATCCTCATTGGCAATACTCAATCCATGCATGTGCAAATCTCATGTACAACTATAGTCACAACTAACAGTTGTCTTTCCCTTTCACTCATCTCTAACACTTGTCTCCACTGAACTGTCCATGCACTAAGTTAACTGATGTATTCTTTAGTTGATTTATGAGTCAATAATTAGTGAATTAATTAATAATTAATCCACACCACTCATCACTAGTGTATTTGTTAGTTAGACTAAATACAACTAGTTCAACTAAGTCAAATTGAACACAACTCCATCAACTCCTCATTCAACTCCACAGAACTCAATCACTAAAGTTCTAACTGAATTCCTTCATGCAATAGCTCAACTAACCCATAAGAAAAGCGTATTTCCTTCTAGCAGTTGCATGTGCCACATCCGTAGCTCGAACTGAAGTGCTTCAAGAGGATAAGATAATGTTTATAGTCCAAATATTATTAAGAGCTAATAATATTTGACTATTCTATTTTTAGCCTGGCTGTCTAAAAATAGACTCCACCCATATTTCTAAAAATAGAAGTCCATCTATTTTTACCAACATGACCAATCATCCACAAATAGCATCCTGCAACTTATAGACCATGATCCATATGTCTAAAAATAGACTTTGCACCAAAAATAGCCAGCGGGCCCACTTAGTGAAGGCGACTTCTTTTCTCTAAGCTCCATCATCTTGTTGCATTTTCAACACCCTAGTCTATCTATAGAAAGTAAAACTAATTTTGGTCTTAACAGCAGTTTGAAATATTAATTAATTAATTCAGTTGAGTTAATTAATTAAGGAAATTCGAATTTGAAGTCTTTGTGAGCATGCCACATAGTTTCCTCCACTGATGGGAATAAGCATGAGTCTATAATAGAAATCGTTGACTTAGTTCTAACTAGTCAAGTCCAGTTAGATTATTTTAACAAGTTCTTAAAAATAATAAAAATAGTTTGTCAATGCTTGATGCATGTGACAAAATATTATTAAGATAACTGAGGATTCACTCATGGATAACTGTTGATGTCAGTTCTGTCAGAGACCAGTTGAGATCAGATGTGGGACAGTGTACTTATCAGATGCTTAACTTTCTAGGTAAGTTACTTTGCATGGGTGAGGGAAACTAGTGTTTCTCAAGATACGTAGTTGGACCATTGGTTGTTTTTGGTATGTTGGAATTAATAGCATATGCTTTTGCTATTATTTCCTAAGAAAACTACGTAAGGACCATAGGAAAAGCCTATATAAATAGGGCTTGGGTGGTTCATGATACATATCTTCATATCTTCATAGTTCATTGAGAACTGAATAGCTTGAGAGCTAATTCTTTTTGTATTGTGAAGAGGATTCCCACTTGATTGATAATGCATGGTTGGGGTTTTATGCTGGTGCTTTCCCCAGTGATATATTCTGTGCTATGTGTGATTGATTCCTTCTTATCAGTTATATGTGTTCTTATTGATGTTGCTCATGGTTGATTAAGCTTCCGCTAAATTGTTTGTAGAAGTAGATCAAGTGTTTTGCTTTAATACATTGCATTACCAGGTGATCTACAGGTGGGAAATTTCTACGTGGTATTAGAGCTAGCTGATTTGTAGAAAAAGTTCTACATGGTATCAGAGTTAGCTGATTTGTAGAAAAATTCTACAAAATTCTACTGGTATCAGAGCATAGGTGATCAAGCAAGAACAGTATACTAGCAGGATAAATTCGAAGTTTATTATTCGGGATATGGATCTCAAGTTCTTATCACATCTATTTCATCGATGGTGTTCTATGGTTTGAGGCTTGAGTATGCCCTTGATGGCAGCTCAAACTATATAGCTTGGAAGGATCACATGGAGGCAGTTTGTGAAGATAATGGCCTTAATGATTTCATTGATCAAGAAATTCCTAAGCCTACTAACAAGACTGAGCAGGTGGAATGGAGGAAGTGTATGGCTAGAGCTAGGAGAATTCTCTTGGAGGGAGTGCGAGATCACATTGTCTCGAGCCTCCATGGGAAGGAGACTCCGCATGCAATGTGGAAAACATTGAAAGATTTATATCAGAATAGCAGTGATCAGAGGAAGCTAGCACTAAAGGACAAAATTTGAAAGATCAAGTGTGAAAAGGATGAGACGCTCTCTATGTATCTGACCAAGCTCATCACATGCAGGGATGAGCTTGCAAGTGTAGGGGTCGTGACATCAAATGAGGATATGGTGAGTCTAGCACTCCTTGGCCTTCCTAAGAGCTGGCACAGCTACCAGGACTCGGTGAATGGAAGGGAGAAACTGCCAGATTGGGAATGACTATGGTCAGATTTGATGTAGGAGGAGATCAGACGGAGCACCAAAGACAGTGCTTCATCTATGCATGATGAGGAGAATTGTGCCTTAGTGAGTAAGGTGAAGAAGGGGAAGGAGAAGGTTTCTCTTTCCGAATCCAGTTCTTCTAATGATGGGAAGAATGTTGAAAAATTGAAAGTGCGATGCTTTCGTTGTCATGAGGTGGGCCATTATGTTGCAAATTGTCCACGAAGGAAATCCAAGAAGGGATCCAGGGAAGGATCTAAAGGTGAGGCACTTGCTTCACAGTTTGAGTTGGATTTCACACTCTTCGCATGCATGGTTTCATCCATGATGGGAAGTGGTTGGTTTCTTGATAGTAGAGCTTCTTTCCACATGACCGGCGATAAGAGTTTGTTCGGTACTTTGGAGGAGAAAGATCTCCAGATACTCATAGCGATGGGTAATGATGAGAATTTTAGTGTCTCGGGTGTAGGTACAGTTATTTTTCAGAGGGAGCATGGAGCTTGCCTTACCTTGATCGATGTCAAGTATGTACCAGGACTGAAGAGAAACTTGGTGTTGATCGCGATGCTAGAAGACAGAGGCTATGATGTAGTCTTCAGTAAGGGAAAGGTTTTCCTTAGACACATCATCACTAGACAGGTGAAGCAAATTGGTTCACGATTCAAGAACCTATATGCACTTGAGGTACAAGATGCATGCAAAGCCTTGAGCAGCAAGGCAACTGATGGAGATTTGGTGGTTGAGATGGAGTGTATATTACCTCTCAACATGCAGAGCCAGAAGAAGTCTCAGACGATTGTGGAGGAGCCACGATTGGTGCAGCAGCTTCAGGAGGTTGTGGAGCAGCCACAACAGGGGAATCTAAGTGGAGATCGAGTAGAGATATCTACTCATGTAGAGACCTCCAGTAGGGGGAAACTTTGAGCCAGGTGGGCTGAGCGATCACATGCAGCCATACCTCCAGGAAGGAGGTGGGGCGTTATAGAGTGATCGTCCTAAGAAGGAGGGGTAGGATCCTTGAGGTACCAAACCTATTGGATGAGACCTTGCTACAAGAGCCCCGATCTGGAGTAGCAGGAACTGACTAATTGGGTAGAGACAGATGCAGATGGAACGGCAGAGAGAGTGACAGTGCAGGGAATCCCAGGACAACGCATAGCTAGCAAGCTATAGCAATGCGAGAGGCACAAGTGTTTGCACAGTGCTAGGTGGCACAGAGAGGTGTGCAATGGTGTGAGATGCATGGAGATGTTGCAATAGCGCAGATGTCAGAGACGGAGCACTTTTCAGCAGCAGGTAGAGATTCAGCATCAGAGTATGTTCCTAGCCCAACAGAGTGGTCAGTTGGAAGTGTTTTTGTTCCAAGTGTTGTTGGAGCAAGTGGACCAGGTAGATCTGTTGCATGCAAAACATTCCAGAGTTACAGGATCGAGTTCAAGAGAAAGCCTTTCTTGTTGAGAGGGAGTGTTGAAAAATGTGCAACAAGAAATGTTAAATTTAGAATGTGCTAAAAATAGACCTGCTAAAAAATAGATGTCTAAAAAATAGCAGTTGACCATAAGGTCATGGGCCACACATAGTGAGAGGTGAAACTGCAAAAATAAAAGTTCAAAAATAGCATTTCTGCGTCCCTTCCTAATTTATAGCAATCCTAGTCTACTATAGGAAGTAAAATTAATTTTGGTCTTAACAACAGTTTGAAATATTAATTAATTAATTCAATTGAGTTAATTAATTAAGGAAATTCGAATTTGAAGTCTTTGTGAGCATGCACATGAGTTTCCTCCATTGATTGAGAGAATAAGCATGAGTTCTATAATGAGAGAATCAATTGACTTTGTTCTAACAAGTCAAGTCCAGTTAGATTATTTTAACAAGTTGTTAAAATAATAAAATATAGTTTGTCAATGCTTGCATGGATGTGACAACTATTATTTTAGATAACTAAGGATTCACTCATGGATAACTATTGCATGTCAGTTCTGTTAGAGACCCAGTTGAGATCAGATGTGGGACAGTGTACTATCAGATGCTTAACTATTTCTAGTAAGTAGTTTGCATGGTTGAGGAACGTAGTATTCAAGAAATACGTACTTGGACCATTGTGTTTTTGGTATGTTGGAATTAATAGCATATGCTTTTGCTATATTTCCTAGGCAAAATAAATAAGGACCATGGAAAAAGCCTATATAAATAAGGCTTGGGTGTTCTGAAATTCTTCATATACTTCATATTCATGAGAACTGAATAGCTTGAGAGCTAATTCTTTTTGTATTGTGAAGAGGATTTCCACTTGATTGATAATACATGGTTGGGGTTTTACGCTGGTGCTTTCCCCTGGATATATCTTGTGTTATGTGTGATTATTTCTCTTGATCAGTTATGCATGTTTCTACTTGATGTTGCTCATGAATTCGATTATGCTTCCGCTTAATGTTTTGTAGAAGTAGAACAAGTATTATGCTTTAGGACATTGCATATATTGGTTTGTTCTACAGGTCAAATTTGTACAGTTAAGGTTAAATTCCCTCTGCCAAGTAGCTAACACTCCTCCTCTTAAGTAGATTCAACTCCTAATCAAGAAAATGACTTCTCAAATTATGTGCACCCAACAAGTGAGTCATCATGTTGATTAGAATAATAACCTCCTAAAAGAAAGCAATATGTTAACGCTTTAACCAAAATCAAGTATCTATCCAAATTAAATTATCTAAATATCCATAAAATATCACTAAAAGATTAAAAAACCAAGAAAACCTATCACTCTCCTACCTAAATGAAAATAATTTTGAAATAACAAAAACGTAATTAATCAAGACTTTCATATCTTACTGACATTATTCTACATAAAATAATAGTTGGTTATGGTTAAATATATTTTTAAAATATATATATTAATATGTAATTTGAAGAACATTATGGTAACAAAATAGGTGTTTGATTTTTCTTTTAATTTACAATAAATAATAAATTCAAAAATAAAAGTAATAACATTATAATTAATATTACTTTTAGAAAAAAAAAATATATATATATATATATATATATATATATATATATCTATATATATATATATATATATATATATATATATATTTTGAAAAGTATAAACAATAATATAATTTTAAAAAAATAGAAGTCTTTAAAAAAATTGGAATCCATTTTAAATGTATATTAATTATGGATTATAATTATGTAATATTATAATAATAATTATGATTTAATTAATTTTTAAGGGAAAAAAGAAAAAAAATAAGTAAGAATTAAAATACTTTGAATTCAAATGTTAATTTTTAAAAAAGTACTAGTGTCAGTATTGGTGAGGAAAGGTGGCACCTGAATGCTCATAATGATCAATAAAACCAGTAGCCTGCAGATGGTGCTCCTTTGCTAAAGGAACAATGTTCAGATGGAACCTTTCTTTGGATCTTGCTAATGGTTGTTGCTTGTCGTTCACGTTATCGGGCATTTGAGAATCGTTGCTTGAGAGCCACTTTGTTTTGGAGCTTGCTTTCTGCAAGTCACATGTGACCTTTGGAAATCATTGAAGAATATTATGTATCAAGAATAATCCATGGAAAGGATTTCTAGTATTGAACAAGAACTAAGATCTATAGGGGAGAGATGTCTAATGTTGTGCAAGTACCAGTAGTTGTTATATTACTTGTCTCACCAAGCCACCAAAAATTGACAGATGCGTACCAATATTTATTAAAACAAAAATAAATAACATTAAGTGTAAATATGTTTTAATTTATGTATAAATTTTCCCAGATAAACAGTGAAAAGAACAGCAAAGAATAGAAAAACTAGGAATTGGCAACTAGTTATAAACAAAACCACAAATGTGAGGAAGACTGCTACGTCTGGACTCTCTAACTTTCTAGTGTTTTTCAACTATTGGCTCATTTCTGAAGGGATTGTTTAATGAGCTTTATAAAGGTATAAATTCTCCCTCCCTAGTGTACAATTGTTCTAGCATAGCCAACTTTCCCATTTAATTATGTTCATGGTTATATATAATTAGAAATCGTTACATTTTGGAACATGGAAACATGGTTATTGAATGAAAATAATACTTTTTATCCCATACAATTTTTCCAACATAAATGAAATTTTTAATAATTAATTATATTTTTATAACATAACATTTTCATAGACTTTTGACATTCCCTTAGTAGTAGTGTCCAACACTCTCAATATAGAAGTGGATTTATTGAGATAAAAGATTCACTTTGGGGTGGTTATGCAGTGGATGATGACAAATTTCAAAATGTTTGTGTTAAATATAATTTGATATAATTTTGAAAGCAATATTTTGGCTTTGAGAAAATTTAAAATTTGTGTTAAAATTTATTTTTCAAAGTAGGGGAATTTTCAACAGTGGATTTGGGCCCAATTCAACACCATCAGAATTGTGGGGTGTTTTTTGGGCTACTTGAGCAATTCTCCCTTGTTGGGGTCACAGGGGTTCGGTGGATTTAGCCCAAACCCTTTCTAGGTTTTTGTGGATTTGGTAAGAGGAAAGGATTAGTTTTGCAAAATTTTATGAGCACTTCTGGGGGCAGAATTCCTAGTTCCATCCAGCAGCCAACAATAGAAATTATTAGAAGAGGATGCAGATCACTCTGAGACCATTTCCACCACTTGGGTTCGTGAGATATTTCTAAGTTTTTCTAGGGTTCTTGTGAGGACGCCACTAACCTAGTTTCATCTCATTACGAGCACTTTACAGAGTAGTTTCTCTAATCCTCTTCCAATAGTAGCTAGTAGTTCTTCCTGGGGATGTGGAGTCTTCCTAGGGAATCTTCCCAACATTTGAGCATTGTATTCACATCTTGTCATAGCTTGCAATAGCAAGCCCAAGTTCCTCTACTCTCATTTGTTGTACTCAAATTTACCCATATAAATTTAATGGCTCAGGATACTTTCTCATATTTCAGTGTTTAATGTGTATGGTTGTATATTTCTTAATTCTATAGTTGTAGCTAGTTCTTTGCTTCTATTATCTACTATATTTTTTCATTTGGAACATTACACTAGTACCAAAGCATGAACTTGTCCATTTGTGGGGAAGCTAGCAAGAACATGGAGATTTTAGCCATGCATGCACAGTGACTAGTGAATTTATGGGCACTCCAATGTTGCAAAAGGGAAGAGTACATAAGGGACCATGGAGAAGTTGATGAGGCAGAACAAATAGCTGGTGAGGAAGAATTCGCAGATTCTAGAGATGATGCAACAAATGATTCACAACCAGCAAATAAGCCAATGTGCAAATGCACACACAACCCAAAAGAACAACATCCATTTGTATGGCCAATATAGTCGTCCTACCATGCCTCATTTCCTAGATGAACCTGAGAGGAAGAGAAAGACAGACACATTTACAAACTTGATGACGTCTTTGACATAGGGGATTGATGAGTATTATGCATTGGACCCTAGGATCAAGATGGCTATATCATTTAGGGAGTTTTACAATTGAAGGAGAAACATATATCAGTTGGATCTTGATATGAAATTGGATTCAAGTGATTTCTTCCTCTTTTCCAAAATCAAATAAAACAAAAATTAGGAATGTGTTGACACTTTGCAAGGTTAAAAAATGGGTCTTGAAAAAACATGTTTTTCTAATGTCTCTTCAAATCATGAATTAGTCTTCATATGTAACTTAAAATAGTGAGCATAACAGCACATAATCCATGCGAGCATAATAAAGATCATATCAAAAGGTTTGTTGATGGAGTTCACCCCTCCTAGGCTACATCTTTGGGTCTGTCAACATGACTAGACCACTCATATATTCAATATCAAATAAAGCACATAAACGTTGCTTCAGGTAAATATGTGGCTATTACCCCTACAAGGTAATGTTCTCCTACAAAGAACTCTTACAAATAGCAACAACTCAAAGAATCTCCTACAAAGATGAGATACTTCAACTGAAATAAGTTAAAACATGTGAACACTTCAATTCCACATTTAAGCACATAAACAAAACTTCATGTTAAGAGAAGTTGAACCTGAGATGAACGCTACAAGTTACAACTAGTAAACTTCTGAAGGTGAGAATACCCCTACAAGGTCTTCTCCATTTTCAAATACCTTCCAGAATTGCTTACAAACCCTGACTGATCAGTCTCAAATCTAAAACAAAACAAACAAACAAACAAAAAAAACAAAAAACCAAAAAAAACCAAAAAACAAAAAAACAAAAAACAAAACAAAACAAAAAACAAAAACAAAACAAAAACAAAAACAAAACAAAACAAAACAAAAAAACAAAACCCTAACTGACTCTGTAGATGTGCTAAAATCATAAATTAGAGGTTACCAATGGATTCAGAACATCCAAAAACCCCTAAGTGGACTCTTTCTGAGCTCAATTTGGTCAAAAACTCAAAAAGATATGAGTTTCTAAGTTCTCACATGAACTTCACTGTTAATCATCCTACAAATTTGACCTTTTCTCTATTGGTCCTACAAATCCACCCCAAAATTCGCTAATTGAGTGACAAATTCGCCCTCCGCTAGTGCATTCTGTTGGATGATTAAATTGCCCAATGACCCCATAAGTCCAAAAATTATGTCCATATGAGCCACATAGGGTCGAGGGTTGAGCTTTAATGCCCACCCCCGCCGATTAAGCCCTTAAAATTTGACACATGGTCATGTGGGGTGCCACGGGTCCCGAGGGTCGAGAGAACGGCCCGCCCTAACCGTCGGACCCCCATTCTTTATCGCGCTCTGGGTCACATGAAATTCCATATTGCTTAGGTTGCAATCACGTTTTTTCATGTATTTCTCATTTTTCGTGTAGGATGGGTCCATCGAAAGTATGCAACATGGATACTCCTTGGATGAGGAATTAGATTTTTCATCCAACGAGTATTCCCGTTCAAAATTTGAGTAAAACATTCGGGAGATAAGTTGAAAATACGAATTGAAAAAATAGTTTTATTGTTTTATTATTTTATTATTTTTTAATATTTTTACTTTTTTACTCCAAAAGTGGTGAGTCGTCCCCTATGGTTGACATCATCATCTTGAATCCTATTGGTCCTTGTAAAGTTTATTTTGGTTGTACATTTTTCTTATAAGGCCCATTTTAGACCTCAAAAATCCCCTAATGCAAGCACTTACTGCAATACAAAGTGCATGTGCATGTTCTCCTCTTCAGCTATCTCTAACATCTTTCTCAACTCTATGTTCTCCATCCAAAGAGCCAAATTATGCTCCTCTAGCTCTTTGAGGCTTTTTTTGTTGCTCATTTTTGCATCTTGGTCAACTAGTGCTCTTATACCAAATTGATCTTAAATTGGATTCAGGTGATTTCTACCTCTTTTCCAAAATCAAATAAAACAAAAATTAGGATCGTGTTGATGCTTTGCAAATTTAAAAAATGGATCTTGAAACAGGTTTTTCCAATGTCTCTTCAAATCATGAATTAGTCTTCATATGTAACTTAACATAGTGAACATAATAGCACATAATCCATGTAAGCATAATGAAGAGCATATCAAAAGGTTTATTGACGGAGTTCACCCCTTGGGCTACATCTTCAGGTTTGTCAACATGACTAGACCACTCATATATTCAATATCAAATGAAGTACATAAACGTTTGCTACAAGTAAATATGTGGCTATTATCCCTACAAGGGAATGTTCTCCTACAAAGAACTCTCACAAGCAGTAACTCAAAGCATCTCCTACAACAATGACATACTTCAACTGAAATGAGCTAAAAAGAGCATGTGAACACTTCAATTCCACATTCAAGCACATAAAAAAAACTTCATGTTAAGGGCAGTTGAACCTGAGCTAAACCCTGCAAGTAATAATTGTTGCAGTAGACTTCTAAAGGTGGGAATACCCCTACAAGGTTTTTTCCATGCCCAAATATCTTCCAAAACTGCTTACAAACCCTGACTGATCCATACATCTTTAGTCTCAAACCTGCAAAAAGACTACAGATGTGCTCAAATTATAAGTTAGAGGTTACCAATGGATTAGGAACATCCAAAAACCCTTAAGTGGACTATTTTTGAGCTCAATTTGGTCAAAAAATCAAAAAGATATGAGCTCCTAAGTTCTCTCATGAACTTCTATGTTAATCATCCTACAGATTCAAATTTTTGTCTATCGGTCCTACAAATCCGCCCAGAAATTCGCTAACTGAGTGACAAATTCGCCTTCTGCAGGTGCATTTTGTTGGATGATTAAATTTCCCAATGACCCCATAAGTCCGAAAATTATGGCCATATGGTCCACATAGTGCCGAGGGTTGGGCCTTAACGCCCGCCCCGTCGGTTAAGCCCTTAAAACTCGACATGTGGTCATGTGGGGTGCCACGGGTCTAAGTGTCGAGCCAACACACGCCCTAACCATCAGACCCCCATTCTTTACCACGCTCTGGGTCTGAAAGGCCATATGGCCTGGGCTGGGGCCTAGCCTTCGTGCCCTACATTGTGGTTCGTCATGGTTCCATGGCATGTGATGTGATCGTGGGCTGATCCCAAACGTTCCTCCCCCACAACTATTAAACATTTGCGTTGTTGGCATATGGTCCAATGGCTATAAACTATGGGTATTGGAACCTTGGGCAGGGGCTAAGCCCAAGCCCGAGCCTCCCATATATGCAGTCTCATGGACATGGGAGACCGAGGGCCCGGGCTTAGCCCCGACCCCATCCCCCAATACACCAACACATAAATTGTAAATAAAAATGTGCCACCATGTATATCAAGTGATACCCGCAGCGTGATTGGTAAAGCGTTGCAACGCTGGTTTTGTGGTCTCAATTTTGAATACCTTCGGTGGCAGTGTGGCCATAGCATACTTTTGGTTGACCCCAAGGTGCCATGTGGCATCCCACCATTGGCCCACATTACAAAATAAACCACCAATCAAAACCACCCAAATTTGAACCAATCACAATATGACATTTGGCAGCCTACTATTGGGTCGTACTCTCCATAATCACCCTGCTTACTCAAAAGTACGGAATCCGAGTCAACTACCCTACTCAAATTTTAGTTGTTTCACCAAACAGTAAACATGCGATAACTTGAGAATACTGTGTCGGATTGAGGTGAAATGAACGTCATTGAATTCAGAATGACGAGCACTTCGATTTGGCATTAGTTTCAAGAATTTCTAGGCACTTTTATTTTTTAGATTAAAATTGATCACCTGGTCAGATCTTGTGTTCTAAATATAAGTGATCTAACTGGTAAAAGTAACAATTGAAAAGGAATACTGATTCCCTCCCGCCGCCGCCGCCCCCCCCCCCCCGCCCTCCCCCCTCTCTCTCAGTATTTCCAACATCTCTTCATGTAGAGGGGGACAGTCAGAGGATAAGATCTGGAGAGACCTCAGGAGGAGGAACTTTGGCTTCACAAATCTAGATTCGTGGACCTCGAGGCGCAGGTACACTAAGAGCAAGGCCCACTTCATGGAGGTGATCCCTAACATCGAGCATGAGGAGGGAATGGTGCAAGAGACAAATATTATCATTAGTTGTGAGGACTTAGGTCGGCCTAATATGACTCAAGAATCACCACTGTTGGAGAGACCATTGATGGCTCAAGTTAAGACATTTGCGGAGAGGGTAGAGCATACTCCTATAAGGTCATCCACTGTTGAGGCCCTAGTAGGCACAAAGGTACCCAAAGTTGTGACAGAGTTTCCAAACGACAACCACCTACAGCAGCATGGAGAGCACCTTGAGGAGGGTGAGCTAGATGAGGGTGTTATGCACAATGAGCTATTTGTGGAGGGACAGCTAGTGACTCCTATTGAACCCATGGTAGAGGAAGATGGGGTAATGATCTTTTGGGCCTGTCATTGACCGGCATCAGATAGATGCGTAGGAAGCTAGTAGGGTAGCAGTGATTAGAGAACTTTTGATGTCTAAAATGGGCCTCCTAAGAAAAATGTCCAATCAAAATAAATTATATAAGAATCAATAGGTTTCAAGATGATGATGTCAACCATGGGGGATGATTCACCATTTTTGAGGTAAAAAAATAAAAATATTAAATTTCGAGCAAGAGTACTCGTTGGATGCAAAATTTGATTCCTCATCCAAGGAGTACCCATGTTGCACACTTTCGATGGACCCTTTCTCATTTTTCATGCAGCTAGGTCCATTGTAAGTGTGCAACATGGGTACTCCTTGGATGAAGAATCAAATTATGCATCCAACTAGTGTTCCTACTCCTGCAAAAAAAAAAACCAAAAAAAATAATAATAATAATTTGAAGGTAGAATTCCTAGTTCCATCTAACGGCCAACAGTGGAAATTATTGGAGGGTTTAGTTCACTCTGGGACCATTTCCACCACTTGGGTTCGTGAAATATTCTGGTTTTTCTAGGGTTCTTGCAAGGAGGCCACTCACCTAGTTTCATCTCATTCTGAGCACTTTACAGATCATTTTCTCTAGTCTTCTTCCAGCAAGAGCTAGTAGTTCTTCTTGGGCATGTGTGGTCTTCCTAGGGAATCTTCCCAGCATTTGAGCATTGTATTCACACTTGGGTTCTTGTCATAGTTTGCAATAGCAAGCCTAGGTTCCTCTGCTCTCATTTGTTGTACTCAAATTTCCCTGTATTAATATAATGGTTCAAGATATTTGCTCATATTTCAATGTTTAATGTGTATGGTTGTGTATTTCTGAATTCTATAGTTGTAGCTAGTTCTTTGCTTCTATTATCTATTGTATTTTTCTGTTTGGAACATTACATAAACAAGGATGATATTGATTTAAAATATATACCTACACACGAATCAACGTGATTTCCAATGATTCATTTTTTATAAATGACTATCAATTCCCAACATTCCTTTATTACATTGTCAATTCTCTACAAGCCTTAGTCCCTCACATGACTTACTAAAGGAAACATGTTTCTTTGGATTAATAAAGATGAAGAATACCGTGCAACCCCAATCATGACCTGACCTAATCCGACATTTGTGACCCTCCTACACTCCCTTTCCCTTCCCCATCCCATCACATTGACAAAATGCACCTTATACAAAATTATCCCCTTTCAGATGCCTCTAACACTTCTCACAAATGCCCCCTCATTCCCCCTCTTAGATCTAATAATTGGACCGTTAACTCTCAAGCAACATCATACCTCATCTTCCCATATAATTTTCCTCTCCCTAAGTTTCCTACCCCTATTGCTTGTTGTGGCATCCATAATGAACCCTTCCATGCTTCCCACCACCCTTGCATTCCACCCTCTAGCTCAAAAACCATAGGATTTCCTCCCAATCAACCTTATCAAGCTCTATTGAACTAAGAGACTCCCACAGAGCCTTGCACTTTACCCTCTACAACCCCTCAACCTCCACCCCACCACCACTAAGCAAAAGAAGAATTGCCCCCATTGCATAGAGAAATGCTCTAAGGACATGCATATCAACATCCAGGATGATAAGGTTCACAGAACCGTCCTTTATTATTCCAGTAGGGCATTCATTGGGAAATTCAATGGAGGGAATGGGCTCTCTAAAAAGGGCTATGAAAGTGTGTGTTGTTAATAAATGGGCAAAGACACAATACTATGTACCTAAGATACATTTCAGCTTGAGAGGATATGACACATTCCTCGTTAAAACTTAGTAAGAGTGAAACAAAATTAAAGATAAAAGCCCCTATTTCCACAATGCTTCTTATGTATATAACTAGTACTAGCATTTTGGCTTCAACCAAACTTGAGAATGGATCACTAGAATCTCCTTTTGGACAAATATTCACAGATTGTCCCTTGAATTCTCAACATTAGGTATTCTTAAGTAAATCAATAACAAAAATAGAGACATTCATCAATAGTAGAAGTTGCAAAAAATTGTGTTAAAATGGATCTAAATGGACCACTAAAGGTACGGGCCTCAACCAGAGTGGATGTTTTCACTCAAAAAGACTTGGTTTAGTTAATGCCCCTTTCAAACACTGCTTTTCTAAGGACATTGTAGACCTCAAATATCCCTATCCTAGGAGAATGTGGACAAAAAATGCCCTGAGGTACACGAGGAACGTATCACTACAAATAAAAAAAGGTCAAAAATAGGTGACATTACTAAAATATTGCAATGTCAAATATGACAATTCTTGCCCTAGGAAAATTTGTGATATTTAGTAAAAATCTTGATTTCTCAAGAAAAAATCACTACAAATCATCAAGGCTTGTAAAAAAGGCCAATATAAACCTAAAATTTTATTTTTGTTGTAGCGTTTCGCTGGCTTCATTGTAAGCCATCAATATTAGTTAAGTAAATGACATCATTAAAAGTTTGATTTAATTAGAGCTGCTTATACAGCTTAGTAACAATATCCATATGAAATAAATAATGATGAAAACAAATACATTTTAAAATCAATATTAACATCTAAACAACATATAAAACTACAAGTTTATAGATGTTGTTTAGATATGATCCTAAAACTTAGAAAAATAAATAGGACGCTTATTATCCTTACTACACGCAGAGATAATGCAATTGATCATGCCTTTGACCATTAATTATTTGCTATGACTAAAAAACAAATTGTAGCTTATAAAGTTATCATTAGAAAAAAAATATTAAATAATTTTTTTAAATAAATTAATTTTATTTTTCATGCATTTTATTAGTTGTAGTCGTATTATGTAATGATTTCATTTAGTTAATGCAGTTTACCGTAGGCCATGTTGGTCAATTAATAGTGTATCATAGATCATGGTGGTAACATGTCCAAAAGCCCACATAGACAATGTTTAAAATGTATTCAAGAAGGAAAGGGACGATGTGTTAGGACACAGGGTGTTTAACCTGTTTAGTGTGAAACTAGAGAGACGTGGTGCAAATAAGTGTTTAATTGTTGGTACATGAGAATCGATACAGAGACTACATCAACCATAGTTACTAGAATGAATATTATATATATATATATATATATATATATATATAATATATATTATATATATATTCTACCGCAATATGTTGCAATTTACACTCAAGATGTTGGTTTTTCCTCTCTGAAAATTATGAAAACCGAACTTTAGATCATGCATTCATCATAGGCGTTGGAATCGTAATTCTATTACATTGGATAAAGGCCTTTGCATCTATATCACAGAAAAATCAAGACACCATACTATATACAGGGGAGAGGGATATTGCTTTGAACATAAAAATAATGAGAACACGACAAGAATATTACATAGACATTTGAATGCACTCAAAATCTTTGAGTGATCTCAGAGTTTACTTTTGGTATGTTTATATCAAGTTTGGTTTTCTCTTCCCCAAAGGAAACTCAAAACTTTGTGTTGGCCATGGCCCTAATGTCTAAACCCACAATTACTTTTTCAATAATGCATATTATAGGTACGCCCTGCATCCCTTCCCTTTCTAGTTAAGAAACCTCAAAGATAAATAGAATAAAAAAACTCCACTTGTCCTCAAACAACCCTGCCCTGGTCCTTCCTCCAAATCCATCAACATCATGGTGAATTTCAAGTACCCATGTTGTGCACTGAAAACATTAAAGGGAGACCCTAAATGGAATATGCATATGTTGAAATTTAAGATCCCTTCCTCCCACCCCTCTTAATAGACCCCCGTAGACCCCCTCTAGCTCTCTCTCATCACCTCATATTGACCTTGACCCTACCCATGAGGAAATTGCATTGAAATTCACCTCCCCTCTCCCCTTCAAAACCTCATCTTTCTCTAAACTAGACAAAATCACTTGATATCATGCCTATTCCAAATCAAAGAAACCCTCTTAAGCCTCCTCTGAAGCCCTCTTTGAAGGACTTAGACATGGTTTCATTTGTGGGCATAAAAATAAAACAAAATAATAGGACTTGACATGGTTTCATTCGTGGGCACAAAAATAAAACAAAATAATAGGTATGACATCAAGCACCATAAAGGTTATTTCTCAAGTAGACATCAAAATACAACAAGACAACAACAAAAATTACTAGAGCACTTAGAGAAACTAAAAGCTCCCATAGAAGGTAAGAAATGATCCTACTCTCCATAAACAATAGGGCCCTAGGATTAGTAAAAAAATGTGTTTCTTAAATAGACTACTTTTTATTCATAAGCCTAATGTGTTCTTTGTGCAAGAAACAATGATTTCTAATGTAGCATGCAAACTCTCACTAGAAAAATTACTCATGGATTGGTCTTTGAATGTGCTAGCTCTATAGGCCTTTTTGGAGGGTTTGTGGTGGCTGGAAAGAACACTTTCCACCACATTAGTTGTCAAATCTCCACACTATATGTAAGTTACTTTTCCAAGGAGCTCAATCAAAATATGGATTTATAGTAGGTCTATGCGCCTCTCCATAATAGACAAGGCTATTGGTTAAACTCATCTAATCAAGGGATATTAGACCCCACCCTAATCTCATCCTCAGTGTCTGGATGATGAGCCATACATGTTGGCTCAAAACATCGACTCAAAAAAAACATCATGATGGATCCAAAAGAATCAATCAAAATATATGAACCTTATCGTATTGCAAAAACCCTTTGAAAATTTATAAAAGGGAAAAAGTCTTCATAGCCAAAATTGACCTTTCTAAAGCTTTTGGCTACTCTATCTAGAACCATCTTTGTTTGATCGACTTCTTTTTCCATCCTCATCAACGGCTAAACTACCCATATTTTCCAAGCCTCCAACAAAGATACCCTCTATTGCCCATACTCTACCCGATCATCATAAAGGGACTTTATGATAAAACCAACACCTAGGTGATATCAAAGGAATAAAGATAATATAGAGGATCCAAGCCTCCAACAAAGATTCCCTCTATTGCCTATACTCTACCCGATCATCACAAAGGGACTTAACATAATGATAAAGCCAACACCTAGGTGATATCAAAGGACTAAAGATAATAGAGAGGATCCAACCCCCTCATGTTCTTTTGTGAGTTGCTTCTTTCCAAGAATGTCACCATCCAAGAAGCAAAAGACTATGCTAGAATTAGAGACCTTATCAGCTTGGTAGCAATCATGGGGATAAAATAAATCAAGATCATTTATACGCTACAATTATGTCCAATTCCAATGCTCCACAATTCACAAATTCCTCCACTTTTTAACTTACCCGGATTCCATTTCAACCTTAATAACTAACCGATGAGTTGCTTCTTTCCAACAATGTCACCATCCAAGAAGCCAAAGACTATGCTAGAATTAGAGACCTTATCAGCTTGGTAGCAATCATGGAGATAAAATAAATCTAGATCATTTATACGCTACAATTATGTCCAATTCCAATGCTCCACAATTCACAAATTCCTCCACTTTTTAACTTACCCGAATTCCATTTCAACCTTAATAATAACTAACAGATTAGGGATTAAGGTATGGATCATCGACCATGTCTTAGAATCAACTACTGACCCATCGATGGATCTCATGACCATGCAAGAATGTACTTATAAAAGTGTGCCATGTTGTCCCACTAGCTCACATTGACCTCTCACCCAAAGCATATTCTAACAAAATTCAGATGTATTTGCTTCAAATATCTTTGAAAAACAAATAAGGAAGATGAACGAATGCCAGTAGTCTCCGAAGCAAAGTCCTATCACGCCAAAAGGATATAAAAGGGTCGGTGTATAAGTGTGGCCGCAACAAGAACTTCTAGAAGTTAATCAATGGTGGCAAGAGTAACATATAGTAAATATATTGCACATGAATCTTTGGAAGATTGGATCAGAGACCCTCACAGACGGCACCAAGGAGGCCCCAAATCCATTTTCCCCTTTATCCACCTTACACATGTCAGCAACTCAGCGGAGGTGGACAAAGCTCTGGAAGGCCAAAACCCCAGCAAAGACTATTCTCTTACTTGACCCTTCATAAAAGGTGTTGTCCCTACCTAGGACACGCTGAAAAGGAGATGTTGGCAAGCACCCAATCGGTGCCTACTCTACGTGGGACAAGAGGAATCTATTTCCCATCTGCCAGTACACTGCTATTTCACTAAATAGATCTGGGCTGTCTAGCTGAGTTTAAGCTTCCACCCCTGCAGTGGATAGTGACAACATTAGTGCAATGTTACAACGCCAGATAAACAGCAAGAATCAGATATGGACATTTTCTTTGGAGGTAATGTGATCCAGTTGGCTTACTGGGAAATATTGCATTTTTCAAAATAGAACAGCAAATGTCTACAAGATATTCTATAAGTTGCAAGCCAGCAGAATGCAATTAAAGGCCCCAAAGCCCCCAACCTCCAAGGGTCATTCTTCTCCCGGATTATGACTCCACCCTTGTTCGGGCCCCCTTTTCAATGGGGCATCACACGACAACCCGGGTCTCGGTGGGACTGGAGATTGGTTTGTATTTCGCAGAGGGTGGGCTACTTTGGTCATATATCCCTCTCTTTTGGTCATGATTCGACCCATTTTAGTCATGTGTGGGTCCATATCGTCAAATATTTAGATGCCTTTTCTGACCATTGGATATCGAGTTGAAGCTGTTTGGATGAACCACCCCATTTTTTTTAATATATGACTATTTCTTCACAGGTGAGGAATTACTGTTCCAGCGAACAGTCATCACCATTACCAGTTCTTGGTTGACTCTACTCCAGGACTAATATGTTGATATATCTGGATGACTAAATGTCTAAAGACCTATAACGACATGATGGTACTCCTTTATTGACAGTTTTCGCGTGAGGCCTAGAAGCCGTTCATAAGTGCCCATTTTAAAATAAAATGAGCAGACTTTTTTCACTGGAATATTTAGAGGAAAAAAAGGCTTGCTGAAGGCAGTTGATCTCAATAGAGATGATGATATTGAAGATTGTTCTCTGCAGGGTAAGAAGCCATGCGACAAACTATCCAATACATCAATTCACAATCCCGCAAAAATGACCATTGTATGTCTAACAAACATGCCTCTCACAGAAATATGGATCATAGCCATGCTATGTTTTGCAATAAACATATACAAAATGAGAAAGCTGAGGACCATCCTTCCAATTTGATGACAATGGCAGAGAAAATATAGATATCAATTCATGAGTGGGCAGATGCCGCAGATCCTTTAATAATCAGTAGTATGCTGATTAACACGAAGGTTCTTTAAAGACCAAATGTATATGGCAATCACGATTCACACTAACCCCAAAGCTTCAATTTTTGGGATTAGAACACCATTACTTCTATTATGATATTAATAGACATCTATCATATTCTCTCTCGATCCATGCGATCCTTTCACTAAAAACTCTTCTTTACAAATACCTTCCACTCTAAACCGTGGTTTATATATTATATTTGCAACCCCAGTTTCTTTCCTCTTGTGGTTTTATCATTTCTAAAAAAATCAAAAATCAAATTGTAGTAAGAGACTTTGATTTTCCAGGTTTATCTTCCCATGAAAGTGGAGGCAGGAACAAAAACGACTCACCCTTAGAAGACAAATTCCCTACTGTTTACAGTTCTATTTTGCCACCTGTCAGAGACCCGGAGTAGGCTAATACCCTAATATAGGGGCTCAGTGACACGCACATTTCTGTAATTGCTTTTAGAAGGCCATAAACACTTACACTTATTTAAGAGCTATCAAACACACTTAAATTCTGCAAGTCGTGGAATGATAAAACTGTTATCATGACTACAATTGCATAAACGCTTCTGCTGAGAAAGATCTTGAAACTCCCCTCTATGCACTATGCAGCGTAAACTTGACTAGACCCTGCAAAATAGGAAGGGCATTACATTTACAATTAGAAGTTTATATAAGCCACAACTCATCTGGAGAACTATAGTTTTCTCCGATATGTTAAGAAGCTTTGAAAGGAAGGTTAGGGTATCCGTCCAGGAAGGTTAGAGTATCCGTCCAGTATCCAGTAGTGAGAGTACAAAAGTTTCAACGTGAATTTTGGTCGAATATATGGAGATAAACACAAGTAACAAAGGCGAAAGGCATCTAGCATTTGACTAGAAGGTTAAATAATAAAATTCCTAAAATGACCAGCCAAACGGGCATAGAGTTAGATCCCTCTCATGTGACCAGCTCATTTTGTCTTCCTACAAACTAAAGACTTCTTCATTGTTCTTGCCATGATTGCCCCGTAGAGACTACAGCATTGCTAATAACTATCAACGAATAGACTGCTATCTTATTTACCTACGAGGTGCAGTACATCACATGATTTTTTTTAAGTAAGACCGTCTTTAATAGCCATAAGCTACCTATATGGTAAAAGGATTCTAAAATTCCAGCCTAAAGCTCAAATCCCATGAAAACTTGCAATAGCTTTCTTTCTTTGGAAGTGCTAGAAGAGAAGTGCCCTGTAAAGAGAAGGCTTCCGTCAGCTTAGGTGCCAGGTTTTACAGAGTGTCTTTCCACTGTCCAGTAGCTATTCTGCCAAAAATGCCCAGGACTTGCATCCTGCCTCGTCCCTTTGAAACACAAGCCATGCAAGGAAGGGAGCAGACCACGGCAACAATTTAACCCGGTGAATAATTTAAAACCAATGTTGCAAACATCATGTGGTGAATACATCACCGAGGCTCTGAAAAGAAACTTACTGGCAACATCAGGGAAAATATCAGCAAACTCTAAAAAATACAAATATACATTTATTTTCAAGTTTTTAAACATCCAAAACAACGACAACATCAATAAACACATTACCATGAAATATGTTTAAAAAACACTGATATATATATGTCTAAAAATTTAGGATTATTGCCTAGTGATACATCACACGTCTGTATTGAATCTTGCCCTGACCTTTGACTCCTGAGTCTCAAAATTACATCAAGAAATATAATAAATTGGAATCTTTGCTTAAGTGAATCTAGCTACCAAGTTTGACTCCATAACTCATGTACAAGAATATTCAATTTGTTAGCAACACCTTTGAATTATCACCTTGACTCTTCATTGATCTGAGTCTGCATACTATAACCAAAACAAATTATGATTTTATCCTTCCATTTAACTGTTATTGATTCAATATGACATTCCGGGGTTTTTCACTTTCAGCTGCTGCCGCAGGGGTCAATGAGGCATCAACCACCGCTGCAAGGCTGATCAAGCGTAGAACCCTTGTTTTTCTTTTGCATGTTCTAAAGCCTATTTTGCACAATGTCCACAAATTCTCCATGGTATCAATGAATCAATCCCAACCCCACAATACATATGCAAATGGCAATGACCACTCGATTTCCCAAGCTCATCTGAATGGAAGACAGTGAATTTCTCCTCTGATCTCAATCTCCTGCTTTTGCTTTTCAAAATGAGTCAAAAAATTGGATTTTATAGACAGCCCATTGTGGACAAAGTGATTTTCCCATTAAATCACAAATTCTTGAATAAATCACAATAAATTTGAAGTTTGGAAAATCACAATTTTTTCAGGCCATTATATCACTGCGCTTAAAGAATCACAAATATATTGCAGTGTCTGGAATATATCACCGATAATTGCAGTGGATTCTCTGTTGACCTCCCCAATGGGCAGTAGCCCTATTGACAGAGAACTTGCATTGTGGACCCATGGGATAACGATGTCAATAGCTCATGTTTCCTTACTATAGCATTAAGAGTGTCAGCCAAACTATAGGGAATGCTTAAATATTACTCTCATCAAAGCACCAAAAGCAATAAAGAAAATCCTCACACTATTCAGGCATGTGATAAACTACGTACGTAAGATACATAAAGGAGTAAAAAACTTTTTTATACTGATGTCACTAAAGATGTGCTCGAGCAATTGCTGGCAATGTAACAAGAATTTCCTAATAGTCATTGCTTCGTTAAAAGTAAACCATGTATCACACCAGCTTTGGTTCTCACATTGTTCAGAGAGGTGTAACATCCATTAGCTCCAAACAGCATTAAAAAGTTATGCTTCTGGAATGACATAGAAGAATCCCTATACATACATGCCTATTCGTATTAACAGTTGGACTCATTGACCCTCTTAACTTACTATTGAAAGGGCTCATATTAACAATTGAACTAAATGACCCTCTGAACTTACTATTGAAAGGGTAACTAGGCATAAATAAACAATACATTATACTGAACAGAATGAACTAACTTGCTCCACGAGTTAACAGCTGCACTAATAGGCATCCTTCACAGTTGTTAAGTTTCATAATACCCATTTGTTTCTTCCGCATAATAACCATACTGTACAGCCTGTCCATATAAAAAATGGTTACTTACGGGAGCAACCGGATTGGCAGTTGAATAAGAATATTTGCTACCATTCTTCTGTGTTAGTTTTGATCGTCCTTTTGTGCTTCCTTTTGTATCAACAGAGAACCCTGCGGATAGCCTTATTTTATGTTGCAAATCAAAATCAGAATCTCCCATCACCTTTGCCTTTGTGTTCTTCTTAGAATCAACCTGCTTCAACTCCAACCTATACAAAGCACAGGCATCACAGTTATTCATTTCATACTCATAAAGATGCCATTCAAACTGAGTTGATGGCTGAGGATCCATGTAATATGATCTCTTAAGCCCACCAAGATCCTTCATGACTTGCTTTCTTGATTCATGCCAACCACGACCATTATAATCTGGCAATGATCGTTGTTTTCTATTTCCACTCTCAAAAGCCCTTCGTGGTTTGTCAAAGAAAAGCCACTCTCTGATAACTTCACCTTGAAGAACAAACAAGTCAAAGAGCTCTGCAAAAATAAGACAAATACCAGTCAATTTAGAAACTCTGAAGCTTCACGTATCTAATCAGAGAACTCTTATCAACAAATTTAGGTTCTCTAAAAAACGAAAGCTCCTCTGGATCTTTAAAAAGTCATGTTATTCATGACTTTCACGTTCCTTTTTTTGTACTTTTCATCAATATGTAACTAGATGCATCATGCAATAGGTATGCATACTGCAATATGTGAATACAATACCTGGTGCATTCCAGGGTGATTTTGCCGTTGCAGCACCTTCACATTCAGGAATTCCAACAGCTTTTCCCATAGTTTTTGCATCAAGGGCAGCAAAGAGAAGGCCATCCTTCAGGTCAATGCCTCCAGGTCGTAAAACAGGTCCCATGCCTGGTGGGCCTTCATTCAAAGCCACAATTCCATGAAAATTGCTACAATAGTCTTGGCACCAATCTGATCTTTGAGCAGGCCTAGGACAATCCCAAAGTGCACATTTGGGGCCTAAGAAAGCCTCGGGAGGAAGAGAAATTCCAGGGCATGGACCTTGAAATTCAGGTATAGTTTCTTCCTCAACCTCAGGGTCAAAAGAGAGACATAGATTATGATTAAAATCCCGATTCATCTGAGCCGCTGCTTCCACGCCTTCATCAATAGTCTGCAGTAAAGGTTCTGCATGAATATTTTCAGACCTACTAGTCCCATCGACGGCTTGTGCTTGTGTATTGACATTGTCCACATAGAAGTCCTGAAGACAAGGAAAATGTATAATTAGTCAGAACGATCTCAAATTAGTGCCAGCAACTGTACACTAAGATTATGAAGAATCGTTTGGCAACACCTTTCTCATTTCACCCGTCGGGATCACCTCCTGAAAACTAGTTGGATTAGCAGATTCAAGCGTATTTTCATTGAACTGAAGCTTAGAACTACACGGTGCAGCAAGAACACTGGTAGCATCATCTTCCTCTTCGTGAAGTTGCAACAAACGCCACATATCAGAAGACAAGTCTGACGAACATAGGCTTGCTCCCTGTATAACAAACTCAAACATTAGAAATATTGAACTATTTGTTAAGGTTCTCTTTTTTGGTATCAATCTTGGACAATAATAATACTGAAGAACTTATAAAGTTTGGTTTCTCAAAAAGGCAAAACAACTTTATTCTATTGATATCTTGATATGTCAACTCCTGCTATTCGTTGCAAATATTGGACTTCAGCATTAAACATCCAATAGAGAATGAACAGGCCAACAGAACAGATAAATGATTCAAGGAAAACATAAAGAGGCCTTCATCTGATAAGCATGAACTCAGGAAGCTTACAAACGCTTACTTCAATAGGATCCAAAAATAAATTGAAAGGATTATTCTATAATACAATGACCCTTCTGTTGTTCTTACTGAATGAAAATAAATAAGAATAAACAGAATTTGAAAAAAGGATTAGAAAGTGACCAGCAGAGATGTATTGGGTGATGCCTCATGTAGCTCAGCTTTCCATTCCCGCAGCAACTGATGAACCTGCTCCTCCAAAACTACAGCATCACTGACCCGGCTCTCTTTCCTGGCCTGCTGCAGTTCAGTAAACATTCCCTGCAAGTCATCAACTCTGTTTTTGGCCTTAGTCTTGAATAGCTGATGAGCTGTTGATTTTGACGTGCTCTTTGACCTTTTCCCCATCATTTGTAACTTGTTCCTTCTATTGCAATATAAGTAATGTATGATGCAAAATCCTCAGAAGAATCTTACTGAATCGCTACTAGCACTAGACATTGTTCCTTCTACAAGGTGCTTGATGATCGACTTGACTTCTTACAAAAACTCTCAAAGATTGGTCCCAGCAAGTTTCTTAACAATATCTCTAGTGGAAATGAACTCTGATCCCAGTGAATTGACTGGTCTAATCACCGTGCAACCTCTGCCAAAATTGTTACAAGAACAAATTCATCTCTTCTTCAAAACAAATTGTCCTTTGGAAGTTTAATCTCGGTCTGTCCTTAAAAAACTTTCCTAGCTAATGCAATCTTCACAGAATTCTAGACTAACTATCCGAGATGTCGGACACCAACTCTAATCCTCTGTTAAATGACTAATAGACAACTATTTTCCCAAACCAAAAACTACTCCATATATCTCACCACTTGATACAAACTTTGCTACCACCGACTCCTCTAATTAATAGAATTTGAGAAAAGTTAGACTAACCGTCGATCTGAATTGTCAGCTATTCAATAGGTTACTCAAATCAGCTGGTGCCCGAATCCCGTATTGCTCAGTTCAAAACATTAAACCCCCTTCTTTTGAATGACCATAATATTCCACAAATATTGAAATTATTGATAGGATTAAGGAACAGTAGCACAAGTTGTATTCATAATCCCAATAACACAACAAGCAATCTCAGGAGGATCTTCAAAATCCACAGTTCATATACTCTCTAATTTCTATTACGGTATAACCTCATAACCAGCTTCCAATCCAAAACTCCGCAAACGATTCAAACAGCTCTAAGACCCAATAAAAACAAAAATTCTGCTACGGCCAACTCTGTATCAGCCAGTCGCAGCAGAAACACATCAAACACAAAATCCTACTCAGAACATTATACTGCTATCCCAAACCCCCAAAACTCTGAATTTGGGTTCATTCATAAAGGCTTTTTGAGGGTTTGATAATGCAAATAAAAACTATTGTTCGAATCCAAGGCACTTCGACCACAAATTAAAAACCTCAACTTAAGAAACCCTGGAACCCAGTTCAAGTACTAAATGAGATTTGAAAAACAAAACGCAGAACCTCATATTACTGTCGTTCTGCTCCATTTTTCAAGCTTTTTCTTCGCAGAAATTCCATGATTCCCTTCTCCGGCAATCCAAGAAGAAATTCAGGCTAGAAAAGAGGAAAGACGGCTTCAAATGATGAAAAATTGAACCAGGATATCTCATACAAAAAGCCCCGCACTTCCGGTTAAAAATAGGCCCGCGGGAACCCACGACCGTATGAATTTCGGCGTGATTATACGAGTGTATGTTGTATTTCATGATCTCCCTACATTTTCATTCCTTATGTCGGTGGAATCTTTTTCTTTCAAGGAACTTTAAGGTTTATTTAAAAAAATGATCAGTAAGACATATTTTATTTTTAAACCGGAAAAATGTATATAGAATTTATCATTAAAATACTAGCTTTTTAAATAATATTATTTTATTTTCTAAGAGGACAACGTATATCAATATTTAATAAAAATTGATTAGCACGAGTTTGTGATGGTTATACCTATGTAGATATATGTGTAGTTTTAATTTGGTGAAAATCGTTTTTTTTTCACAACCATTTTTTTAATCAAAAATTTTAAGTTATTTAATGGGTGTATTTTAGAGATTTTTCAAAATTGAATTTTATTTATATAATCAAAATGTATTTTAAATTTATAATAAACAAAATTACATTTTTTTTTAAATTGTTTTAGAGTGATACAAAAATTTTATTTCGTTTTATAAATTAGATTATGCATATGAATATATATGTTTTATATATTTTATGAAAATTTTAAAAATAATATTATTTATCAATATAGATCTATCTTAAATACGGATTTAACATGAACAAACAGGGATTCAATTTTTTCATTTGCGACATCATTTAAATATTTTGTATAGTTTATTAATTTATTTTTAGTTTTAAATCTTTTATTTGCGCTGACATGAGTAAAATTTCAACTTTGATCACAGACAAACAAAATTACACATCATACCGGGTTGTAGAATGAACCTCTCAGCTCAATAACCAAATATGGAGAAGATAATGTTGTGTAAAAAATAAAAAATATTTCAAACAAGTGATTTATCTAGTATATCATCTTTCAAAATGCAAATCCTCATTTTTCTTAAAATTATATCACTAAATTCTGATAAATGCAAATCACAAATTTTTTTTTAAATTATATTACCAAATTCCCGTGAAAAAAACTATCTCATTTATAAATTAAAACTACACTATTATTAAACCTATAATAAAAAAAAAAAAAATATATATATATATATATATATATATATATATATTTAAAAAAATATATATTATAAAATAAACACTCCGTACTTATTTATTCAATATTATAGTAATTACTCCAAAGACATGTTTTATATTTAATTAAAAGTATTTGAAGGATAAATTAAGAAAATTTGTTGTGAGGAATATTTGGTATATATTGATAAGATTTTTTGGAGATACATACAAAGTCAAGATGAGAGTACGATATTCCCCATCCACTGTTAGAAAAGCAAAAGGTAAAGGAACAATTACATGGGTTTCTGGATCATAGATACCAAGTTTAGCACACCAAGGAAACGAGGAGGGAGGCCCCACCAAACATGCGGTCCACCTAACATGTTATGGAATCGCTCACTACGTCTTGAGAAGTTTCTATAAACTTATGGGTTCGAATGGAATTAAGTGGACATTTTGGATTTTTTTATTGGAAAATATATATGGGGGTGGAGTAAGGTGAGTGGAGGGATGATATGGAAAATATATATGAGGTGGAATAAGGTAAGTGGAGGGATGATATGGAAAATGTTTGTTTGTTTTCTTTTTATAAAAAAGGGAAGAAAGCGAGTGAATATGGAAAATGTATATATATTTGGTTTATTTGTTTTTTTATTTCTATTTTTTAGATAAGATAATATACAAAAAATTTATCATAATTTTATAATAATGTTTTTTTTCAAAAGAAAATAGAATGATCAATTTTTGGTATGATAAAGAGTATAAGATTGTTGGAAAACTTATTACAAATGTTTTTATTTTCTATTGCGTTTTTAAATTCAACAACATAAATAGGTTTAAAGCTCTAATTAAAGAGACAAAAAGGTCATATTTATATATAGAAAATAAGATAAATTTTTGTCTCTCTAAGTTAGATCTTAAAAAATTATGGAAGAAAGTAAGAGAAACTTTTCCACCTCTCTAAAGCTAGATCTTAAAAAATTCTGGAGGCAAACTCTAACCCATAAAACTAAAGAAATCTATTTGATTCCTTGAGGGATTAGATTTCATACATTAAAAATATTTATGAATCCATTGATGGCAGGGACAACATTCAAACCCTTTCTACAGAGAAAGAAGTTTTTCCTATAGAATACATAAAGTTTGAATTTGTTTCTCTTCTCTTCTCTTCTCTTCTCTTCTCTTTTTTTTTTCTTTTCTTTTTTACCTTTTTTTTAATACGCGGTGAATTGATAACTTGTTGGAGTAATCTAGGTGAGGCCCAAGATGAAACCTAGTGGTTACCATTATAATACTAAGAATACATCCAACAACCCATAAGCTAGATGTACCAAGAATTTATGACTTAGCAAGAGTCGAGACTCCATGAGGGTTGGGGAGTCTACTCCTTGAGCCTTGTCACAATGGCCCACAGATGTTCCCATGTGGGATTTGAAACCAAGTGGAGGTGATAACATCCCATTGTGCCAACCGCTTGATTGTCCCACAAGGGGACTAGAGTTTGAAGTTAAGTGGCTCAGAAAAAGGGAAAGCTAAGGACATTGAAGGCTATAGAGTAGAAATTTTAAAAAATTGAGGGCATATCCTCATCCCTCACATCCATAAGCTCTTCAATTTAGTAGTCAAACAGGGGTTCCCAAAAGCCTGGTCTCAAAGCCTTATTATATATATTTTTAAAAGTGCATATAAAAGGAATATATCTAATTATAGGACCATTGTGATTAGCCCCCAATAGTCAAGCTATATGGAATTATTTTGGAAAATAAGATCGGTGTATCGCTAGAATGCCACAAAAAGAGCTAAAGGTAAAACTAAATTTAAGAGCTATCATCTTGTTCTAAACCATCTTATTACACTTAGTATCATTTTGAAAAAGTGTCAAATAATAAAACCAATCTCATGCATTGTTTTATTGACTTTAGAAAAGTTTTTGACACAGTGAACACAACTAATCTTTGGAATACATTACAAGAGCTAATAGTTGTTTTTGAGTTGAGAGTTGCTACAATAAGGTTGTATGAGAATGTTATTGCAAAGTTTAGGAACACTAAGGGCTAGTCAAAATAAATTAATTGTAATATAATAGTCATACAAGGTTGTCCCTTACCCCTTACCCTTTTTCGCATATACATTGACAAGTCAAAGGATTGTTTGGAAGAAGCAAGTTGTGTTGTCTCAAGTCTAGTTGGTCTAGTGATCATCCTTCTTTATTACACTAATGATTTTACCCTTATGGGAAGGAGTCCCTACGATATCAATGAGCAACTAAATTTTCTCAAGGATTTGTGCTCTAATGATTGGGTATGATTGTTCACACTGACAAAAAGAAGTTTATGATAATTAATTCGCAAAGATTAATTATGCTAATTTCATGTATGAAAACAACACCTTGGAAGAAGTGACTTCATACGAATATCTTGAAATCAATCTACATCACAAGCTTAACTAGAACTATGGCGTTTAAAAAAGGAAAGATGATGGGTGGAAAACTTATTGTGTACTTGAAAACAATTGTAAATTAATGAACCTTTGGCTATGGGACAAGAAGAAATCATCTTTGATATAGCAAATCTAAAAAGTCTTTTATAATGTATAATTTCAAGATTAAAGGCAATATGCCCTATCTTATGCTCCTCAGAAAAGTGAGTCTTCCTGCCATTGAGAGCATGAGTATGACTAGGTATATAATGTATAAGAACAAGATAAAAAACATGGAAAGTGGGAGACTTCATGAGATTGTTTCAAGCTCTAGTAAAAACAAGTATTGCTCAAGCAAGATTCACATAAATATGCCAAATTTTGGTTAAATAATAATTATAGAATAATTATAGTATTATTACATCTAAATTTAAAGATACATTGTGGTGCGATAAAGAATTAAAAAATATATATATAATTAAATCTATAGTGTAATAAGATTATCAATCTAAAATAAAATATTAAAAACATCTCTTTATTGGGATGAATATCAATATTGATGAAATAAAAATAAACTCTCATTAACTTAATAGAAAAAACAAAAAATTAAACCATTCATAAAACACATTTATCATTCTTAAAACACAGGAAAAATTTAAAATTAAAAAACATTTATTCTTAAAATATTACTTACATTCCTATTAAATCACAATCAAAATATGATAATTTAGAATTCCATAAACCCAATTTTATTTTATTTAAGTGGATATTAATTATTATCATTACAATTACCATAAAAGTAAAATAAATAGATAAATGGCTATTTTTATTTTTACAAATACTTTATTAAAAGTCAAATTTTGACTAGGTATTGTTTGAAAGAATTTAAATTAATTAAAACTGATTTTGATAAATTTAGCGCTTCACTGCGGTTAAATCACAATCCAACAAGCCGCCCTTTCATAAATACAATATACTTTTACAACGGTGGTGGTGTGAGAATAAAGTGCCATACATGGTAACGTGGCAATAAAAGCAAAATAAAGTTTTTAGCATATGACTAGGAGTGGAATATTTTGGATATATATATTTAACTTTAACTTGAGAGGGCATACTTTAGTTGTATGTGAACGTGAGGATCTGATTTATCTATATCCCTATGACGGTTGTTGCTGACTGATGAGGAGGATGACACGGATTGTGTGTATACTCTCACTCAAATTGTAACACTTCATTAATAAGTAGCATTGGTGGTGTCAAATTGTAACACGTAATTAATAACCAACATTAGTGGAGAGTATAATGATAGGCCTCATTAATTGAGATTTTTTTCAGGACACTGCATTGAAAATGTTTTGTTGGTTTTTTTTATTAATAAGTTTTATATTATTTCAAAAAATTGGATTATATTGGAATGAAATGACATTTAGGAGTAACATCAAATTATTTATTTATTTATTTTTATTTTTTTTAATGATGATTATATGGAAGGATTGCGGGAGGCTTGGCTACATGGCCGCTCGCGTCCCTTCTTAGTGCAGCATGAAGCGAATTCATAGCAACTTGCAGGCACCATTAATATGGTGCTCAAGTCGAGAACTCTGTAACCAATTTAAGGAAATGGCCTCCATAGACCATAATGCAATCTTTCCTCCTTTGATCAATAGCACTTGCCCTCCTCAAGCAGTGGAGCCTTGCTCTCGCACCGTCATTGGCAGTCGATGTTGGCTGCGTGGATGTGGGAGATGGGTATCATTTCTCCCAAACCACGCACTGTACACTGATTCCAGCCCAAAATCCCTTTGTTTTCCCTCTGAACAACCATTCCTTTGATTCAACAAGTGATAGCTCTGCGATGAATTATGTCATGGCGTGCATCCACCACTACATGCGCAGCAGAAGAGGAGGCAATTGTGGCAGAAGCATTCATCCTCCCATTGCGCCCAGCCCTGAATCTACTTCCCCCTCCTCTTCTCCTGTCATCCGACATCCCTATAGCTCCTTCTCTGGCAGGTATCTAGACACCCAAAGTGGTAGAGGGCAGGCTCAGCTCCAAGGTGACTACAAAATGAATGCAGCCGTCCACACTGTCAATTTTCCCCTTCCCCCTCAGCCCACTCCTCACACGACTCAATTTCGCTTCCAACACTCTACATAGGCCTGTCATCACCGCCACTGTTACCATCACCTTCACTAAGGAAATCAACCCCCAAGAAGCTCAGCCAGGGAATAGCAGAGGGCTGCTCAGCGAAACATGAATGCCCGAGACCCAGGAAAGCAGCAGCTAGTTGAGGACTATGCCACCCCGCACGAAGAGGAGCTGGTTGGCAGCTAACCGGCCACCAAAGGCAGAGCTAGAGACACAAAGGCAGTCGGTGGCAGAGTAGGAGACACGTCCGGCAAGCATGCAGCAGAGGGTAGCTCTGCTGGCACTCAACCAGCTCGTGGAAAACTGTGCGGCACATCAGTAGAGGAGGAGTGGTACAAGTATGCATGTCCTATTGTGGAAGAGCCTGCCGCATACGACCTCCAGGAGGTCCATCCTGATTAACAACTAGGCTGCTAGGTATCGCCCTTCTGCCAGCTGGAGTTTTCTTATGTTGTTGGTTGATATTTGCTATGTTGTGCTTTGTGAAAACTTTTCTTTCGGTTAATTTTTTATATGTTTTGGTTTTTGTCAAAACTTGTAACCCTTGCGTGGGTTTTTATCTGGTTTCATGGACTGGTTTCCCCCTTGAAGGGGCAGTCGCGCTTAAGTTGTGATATTTTGTGACAACTGATGTTCAACACTGCTGAGGCCATAGCCTCGTTGTACTTTTATTTTGTTACATATCAATAGAATAGTTTTACTTAGAAAAAAAAACATTCATTTTTTTTAATCTCTGTCGTTATGAAAATTTATAAAAACTTTCAAAATACAATATAAATATAGTTTTGTCATATTAGGTTTGGAAACTTTCACATATAAATTATATATTGAAGCAAGAGCCATATATCTCATTGGGATGCCTGATACTTGTACTCATACTCAAATTTGCTTAGTAACAGATATAAAAACGATCATTACGTCACGACTAGAGAGCCACTAGACTATTAGAAACTAAAACCGACGTTAGCCCAACAACTAGCAACTCGTCGACAAAATTCATAGCCTTTGCATAGCATCATAAACTTATAGCCATAGATAGAAAAGAAAACTCTGAAGACTAAAAATCAAAACCATAAGCAAACCTCAAAAGCCCATGAACATGATCATACCATGTCGTCATCATCCATAGATTTGAAGACCAACAAAGGGCCTTTCAAAGACAAAACTAGAAGCTTCGGGAGAGGCCCTAAATTCGCCACCCACCACCCATGCTCATTGTTCATTCTTTGAGGAGGAGATATTGGTCGAAACCCTTGCACTAGAGCCAAGGGGATCCAACGGGTCCCCACCATCTGAATCATATACAATGTGACTCTCCACATGCACCAGCCAATCATCGATTTTATCCACACAAAACCTCAGGGTCCTAAGAATTCTCTTCATATCCTCCAAAGAGACGAAAATATTGTATTTTTCCACCTGCTTATCTCTCAGAACCAAACCTAGCAACGTCTTCATTTGCCAATGGAGCGTTACTGAATTTAAACACTGCATATGCCTTCCCTTAGTATGCCCAAGGTCTAACACCCAAACTGACATATCCTCCAACAACTCTGATTTTGAGAGAAATTGCCTCTCCTCTCCAACTTTTATCTCAAGCTCATGAATTTTCTGACGAGTTTTAGGCGGAATTGCAATGAAATAAGTCACCACAAATTCATGGGCAAAGAGCTTTGCCACACGCTGCCCAAGCTAGGATCTATCGCCTCCACCCCTCTTGTTCCTCATTCTCTTCCTTGGTGGCATCGTTGAGTCACAAGAGGGCACCTTGATATTGATACAGGAGTTATCTCTACCTGCAAAAGGGCACAAAAACTGGATCAACCCTCTATCAGCAAATCCACGATACCAATAGATCATCTCATCACAAAAGCACTAGACATACGACTTGAACTTAGCTGAAGACCCACTAGAGAGGGTGGAGGTCAACACTTCCTCAACCAAAGGCTCTCCCCCCTTGACCATTGAGCAAAAAAAAGGTTACCCTAGGACCAAGAGGCTTTTGTGCCCAAGAAATCATAAACAATTATCCAAACCCAACCCATTGCACTTGTCAAGCCACACAATTAAGCCTACTCAAACCACCCCCCACAAAGATTTCCAACTACCCAAACCAAGGAGAAGAGGTTGACCCAACACTCGATGTCGAACCACTCCTACAAACCCAACAATTTCCTCAGCCCCCAAAACATAAACAACACCCAGAGACTCAGACTCTAGACCTAGAAGACCAACACTTTCAGAGTGACTAAACAAGGAAAAGGCCAAGTTGAGTGCAAAGAGCTTACGAATTGAAGGCACCATCAAGTCTTTCCAACTGACAACACTTGTCTTCCAACAAGATCGTGCTAAGCAAACGACCCACTCTACCAGCTTTCAGATAGGAGAAACTCTATGAATTCCTTTTCTCTCAGACCATACCATTGCTACCCATTGCACCATAGCCCCATCACAGGTAAACTTTACATTCAAACTACTCCATGGCATCGAGGACCTCACCTCTACCCAAACCCTACCTTCGCAAATGATTTTTCCACCTATCCAAGCCATTATATAACACCTCTACCAACTGGAGGATTGCATGTGAAACGCTAGATGCGTCCTTCCCTCATCAATGTGCAATTATGAGTTTGAGGGTGGTGGGCACATTTCCCTGATCCCTCCATCATAACACAGCCATCGGGGGATGACACATCACCTTCCAACAAATGATATAGCTCCTCATTCCATTCATACTCCACGAGGGGGGGCCAACATGCATCAATATCCACCTCTTTTCCCTGACACCTGAGGTTGGAAAGAAAATCTACCACCTTGTTCCTTATTCTTCTTGAGTGATGGACAATAATATATTCAAAAAGGCTAAGCATACTCTAGATGCTCCGAGTTATAATCTCCGACCTCCAACTCCTCACTAGTCTTTCCGAGGGTTGGTCCAAAATCAACCTCTGGAGGCAATTGATAACTAGCAGCAAATTTCCATCCAACTGTAAGGATTTGAACCCCTCCCTAATCACTATGTGGAGGCCACACTCTAATTCCTGTAATTCTACCATGTTATTACTTGTGGACCCACAACTTTGAGCATACACCCTCAACGCTTTGGAATTATAGTCTCTGAAAACTCCTCCCAAACCTGCCAAACCAAGTTACCTTTCGATGCTTTGTCGAAATTCAGCTTGGAAAAACCTATCGGGGGGGGGATAGAACACTTTTGTCAAGCTACGACACATCTTCGAGGGATGACACCTTTCGAAGAGTGCCCATGCCTTGGGACAGGTCTAAATTCCTCAATATCTTTGCATCCCCTTCGTCCACCTTTCAGTTGTCATCCGACCAAGATGCAACCAGGATAGTCTCTCTAATATTCAGTTTAATACCTTTGGATAGCTCTCTTGGCCTTTTAGTCTTACTTTTGAAAATCCTAGTGTTCCTTTCTTTCCAAACTGACCATAACAAAAAGTCCCCAGCCAATCCCCACGCTCCATTAATTATTGAGCTGAGAGGCTCATTCTACAATCCAACGTGAAGGTGATGTGTAAGTATGTTCCTACGTCTTAAAATAGAAATAAAATATTCTCTAAATAGAAAAGCAATGTCAAACTCTATGCATATTTAATTAGCATGACCTAATATAATTTCATGTAAAGTAATTAGAAGTAAAAAGAAATATGTAAGATATTTAAACTTTATACTTTTCAAAAATATTTAACACGTGAATATTTATATATAGGAAAAAAAATATTAAAAGAAAATATGTTAATGTTGTATGAATAAAATATTTTAATATGAATTAACATTGACATATACTTAAAAATATATTAACAACAAAAAAACGAGTTTAATGTGCGCTGATAAAATGGCTCAATGCACATGTTATGTAATCTCTATCACATTCAAAAATACAATTTAAACAATAAAAAATTACACATTGTTTTTGCACTCTCAAATAAGTTTGCATTTGAAGAAATTTGATCCCTCTCAACTCATGTTAGATCTGTGGTTAAGATGGATCTATGTTGGTTTGTAAAGACAATGGGGAATACATCTTGTTTATTAGATCACACCTGTACAAGTAATTTTTTAATAAAAAAAAACAAAATTCTAGAATCCCTATTCCAAAATAAACACGTCTATGAACATTATTAATTGATATATGTAAAGTTTAGTTAAATAACTTTTTTTTTTTTTGTTAGGTTATGTGAGTCTTGAGATTAGTGGCACGTCTAACCTGTAGCTTGAGTACCCACCAAGGGCATCTAAGCTATTAAAATCACGTTGGGATTGCATCTAGTATGGGCAACACCAACCCTTAGCATAACTGGATTTTTGTTCACATAATTTTAAATTAGTAACATTTTCATTTTCATTGAGTCGAGAGACTCATTCTACAACCCAGTGTGAAGGCGATGTGTAAGTATGTTCATTCGTCTTAAAATAAAAATAAAATATTCTCTAAATAGAAAAACAATGCTGTCTAAAAAAAACGCTATGTATATTTAATTAGTATGACCTAATATAATTTCATGTGAAGTAATTAGAAGTAAAAAAAATATGTAAGATATTTAAACCTTATACTTTTCAAAAATATTTTAGCCTGTGAATATCTATATATAGAAAAACATATTAAAAGAAAATATTTTAATGATCTATGAATAAAATATTTTAATATGAATTAATATTGATGTATATTTAAAAATTCATTAATAACAAAAAAACCAGTAAAATGGTTCAATGCACATGTTATGTAATCTCTATCACACTCAAAAATATAATTTAAACAATAAAAAATTACACATTGCTTTTGCACTTTAAAACAAGTTTGCACTTGAAGAAATTTGATCCCTCTCGGCTCATGTTAGGTCTATGGTTAAGATGGATCTATGCTGGTACTATTAAAAAACTTCCTTCTATTCCATTGCCTGAGAAGAAGCACAACATCTTCCTTACTTCTACTGAATTGACCAAACATTAATACGACTTAACACCAAATCTCCTCAACAAATGGACAAGCATTAAACATATGCTCCATCATCTCCTTCTAGGGTTGGCATAGGTAGCAAAAGGATGGGCCTAAAAATCCCTTCCTCCTAATGCGCTCCCACATTAAAATCTTCATGTTTTCCATCAACGAGAAGAAGAACCTCACCTTTAGTTGGAGATTACTTGACAATACCGAAAGCTAAATCGGGTCCTTCTTAAGCTCATTGTACCCCGCCAGCACAAAGTACGCCTCCTTGAGTGTAAACATACCAATGGGATTTTAGCCCCATCTCAATTTATCTTGATCATGGGATTTGTGAATTTTCCTCTCCAATAGCTCCTCACTTAACCTTTCCCATGGAAAATCCCCATGATACTCCCCCCAATCCTCCTTTAATTTCCAAGGTTTGCAAAACCAAAGAATCTCAGACTTCTTTCCAAAACTCTGCCACCATTAGACCTGCCCTTTCCTTAGTGAAATTTTCTAACTCCACCAGCTTTGGTCTGTCTTTTAATCTAGGAAATTGTTACCATGAATCCTCTCAAAAAAGAGTTGTCTCCCCCTTCCTTACTTCCCAGAAAGCATGGTCTTTGATTAAATTCTTGTTTGCTTGCACCCACATCCAAATGGGTGAACCAGGACAACTACTAAGATCACGAATGCAATTTGCTTGAGAATCTTGAGGCTTATACTTTCTTACCCACAATTCATTACCTCCCATCACCCATCTCCACCATAACTTGATTTTATTGAAAATGTTATTATTATCGTAGCTATATCAATTAAATGGTTGATAAATCGTGATAGGCATCAAAATATTTATATGTTTTTTATAAGGCTAAGAATTTGTAATGCCAAAACATGAGTAGAATTTAAAACTAAAAAATTAGGTAGTCTAAACAAGCCACAATTTTGCCCGGAAAATAATAGAAATTTTGGCATGATTTTGAGAAAATCCGATGGAAATTTTTGAAAATCTGGATTACAGCTGTCAGGCTTCAAGATTTTGGGTGCCCCAGGAGTTCTTGATGGTGTTAAATCTATTTCTACCATATATATGTGTGTATAATTTAAACATTACCACATTTGGATTTCTTGAAAAAAAAATCATTAAATTCCAATAAAAAATTCATCGTCTAGCAAAATTAAGACCTCTATAGACAACACCCTAAAAATTAAAATTAATATAAAAACTCTTAATTTCAACTATTAAATTTGTATACTACATAGAATATTCTCATATTATTAAATCTATCATCTATAATTTTTATTTTTGTTTTTAATTAAAAACTATGAAAAATAAGTTTGCAGCACATATTGAGGAAATTAAGTTTAGTTAAAAAAACAAAACTACCCTTTAAACTATCTCAAGTTTTATAAATAAATTATTAATTTAATGACATTTTGATTCTTCCTAATCATGTAAAAAGGAGTATGAAAAGGCGAACCTCCCCCCTCATATATTAGTGTAATGATATTAGATTAGAACAGCATAACAATATGGTTGAGATTAGGTTAGTTTTCTTCTTTACATGACACTTGGAAAGGTAAATATGATGGTGAAATTATTCTGATGATAAACCCTCACTAAAGGCAAAGCCCTTTGGGGAATTATGAGGAGCATCATGAGTTGTTGTCTAGTATTTCAATTTTTCAAAAGACGGTGGTTGTCATGGCTCCCACCATGATGGATTAGAAATTTTGATTTGTATATTTTAAAAACCAATTTCGAATCTTTGTTGGTATGTTTGGAATTTTAATCATGAGATGTGCTCCATGAGATTTACTAGGAAAATTGTTTATATTTGGAATTTTAATCATGAGATTTATGAGGATCACCTTCATAATATTAGTTGCTTTTCGATTAAGTAATGCTTTAATTATTTACAAATTAGAGTGAGGGTGTTTATTTACAAATTAGTGATCATCAAAATTGATGAGAATATAAATATTATTCTAAGCACTTTATTTATAGATTTATTATTTAAATAAAATTTAGTATTTAAATTTAAAGGGGATTTATATATTAATTATATAATTAAAAAATTTTAATTTAGTTTTTTTGAGTTTTGCACGCTAAATTTTAGCTATTAGTAGTTGGGCATTCAAGAATGAGTCACTTTTTAAAGGATGACCTCTTCCCTCTTTTTGTGTTGAATATTGAAGATGTATTTATCTCAATTCAAGTAAAATCAACAAAGTCGTAATAATCATGATTCATGAAAATATTGGAGATATTAGTTCCAAAGGAGCATCAAGTGGTCTTTGTATGGCATGGTCAATAACTTACTACCAAATAATTCAAAAACTAGTTTCATCGTATTAGATCGTCGTAAGCCTATTACAAAATTCATCAAGTAATATGTTCATTTTTTTTAATATATATGTGCCAAATTCATAACTTGACAAACTTGCTTGTTGGAATTCTCTCTTAAGTCTAAAAGATATAGTTTGGGAACATAATAACATCTTTGTAGGAGATTTCAATATCACCATTCATGTTTGAGAAAAAAAAGGCCATTATGTAATCATGGACCCTTTTAGAGAATTTATGGAAGATCTCATCACATCCCTTGACTTGGTAGATCATAAGCCCCTTTAAGTAAAATTCACTTGGTCAAACAAACATCTAAGACTTGGTGACATCACGGGCAGGATTGATAGATGTATGGTATATATCTCCCTACTCGAAGAAAACATTACTCCTCAATCTCAATTCCTCTCTTGGGTTGGTCATAGACCTATATCCCTCTCTTTATCCTCCTCGGAAATTATGGCCCTCTGGCATTTTGATACAACCCCATATAGTCTCAATCTTGTGACTCATTTGAGCTTGTTTCCAATGGGTGGAACTAATGGATCAAGGGCTCTTCGATTCACATTTGGGAGCGTAAAATAAAGTGAGTCAAGCTAGCTCTTAAAAGTTGGGCTAAGAGAAAAAATGGGGAAAGAAAATGAATCAATCTTCTCTCTTAAACTCCAACTGAAAGAAATCTAAGAAAAATAGAGTAGCAAATCATGACTGAAAGACTTCTTATGGAGAGAAAACAATTTTTCAAAAACTTCAAATAGAATTTAAAAAGGAGGAGGAACTTTGGCGACTCAAATATAGAAGTTTGTGGTTGAAGGAAGGAGATAAAAACACCAAATTTTTCTATAAACAGGCTAGACAATGGGTATGGAAGAATAATGTCAGTAAAATCACAACTTCTAAGGGTGTCATTTTATCCACTTATACTCAAATCAAGGAAGCTGCAACATAGCACTTTACCAACGTTTACAAAGAACAACCTATGTTGGATGAAAAATCAAGAGCATCTATGCTTGAACATATCCCTTGTTTAGTCTATCTAGAAGAAAATGACAACATGAACAAATTAATTTAAGCTAATGAGGTTTGGGAAGCTCTATATTCCTTTGATCTTGATAAATCCCCTATCCCAGATTTTTTCTCAACACATTTTTATAAGCATTGTTGAGCAATAATAAAGAAGGATTTAGTAAAAATGGTATCTTATGTTCACAAATTTTCCAAAATCGAAGGTGAGATAAATTCAACATTCCTAGCCCTAATTCTAAAAGAAGTGAACCCATCCTCCTTTGATATATTTAGACTCATTTCTCTTTGTAATGTCTTAGAAGAAATCACTTCAAACAAGATCAAATGTCTTTTGGCAAAGCTAATCTTTGAAAATCAAGGTGGATTTATTCAAAAGCGTCAAATAATTAGTAACATCATATTGGGACAAAAAGCCATTCACTCAAGCAAACAGGGACAGGAAAAAGGAATGATTACAAAGTTGGACATTGCTAATTCCTTTGAGTGATTTATACAGAGTTTTCTATTTGATGTTCTACAGAAATATGGTTTCAACTCCAAATTTGTTCCTTGGATCTCCTCTTATATAAGCTCCCCTTGGATTTTGCCCGGGTCAATGGTAAATCAAAAGGATTTTTTAAAATCTCTCATGATCTTTGACAAGGGTTTCCTTTGTCCCCTTTGCTTTATATATTGATGGCTAATTCTTTAAGCATAAAGATAGGGTATGAAAGAAGGATTATTAAGCCCCCTAGGATAAAAGTAGTTATAAGTGTCAAGGAGGTTAACCATAATCAATTAATTAATGATAAGCTTCAATCGAGTGGAGTCTCAAAAATTATAGCTTCCACATTTAGTGACATATTTGAACAATTAGTTTAGGCTTCAGGGGTTCTTATAAACAGAAGGAAAATCCTTCTCCTCACATGGAATAATACCTTGAGTAAGAAAGTGGCAATATAATCCAAACTCCAAATCCCCACCCAATATGAAAGTCGTCCTTCAAATATTTAGAAATCCCTATCAACCTCAATACTTCTTCTCATTCTTGGCAAATAGCTTTGGATAAGAGAACATCGTAATTTTCTTCATGGGGGAGCCAATGGCTAGATCCAATTGGGAAATTCACCCTTCTAAGGGTAGTCCTGTCAACTCTCCAATATTCTAATTCTTTGCAATGCTTGCTCCTATGTGTATTAGAAATTCTATTGCTCAAGAGTTAAGAAAGTTTTTATGGCAAGGTATGAAAAAAAATACCAAAATATATCATTTGGTTAGTTGGGGAACAATCAAAGCTCCTATGAATCACGATGTCCTATGTGTGAAAGATCCATCCGCAATGAACTTGGCTCTATACTAGTAGTTATTATGAAAATTGATCTTTTAAGACTACAACAGATGGAAATAGGTAATTCATCAAAAATGCATATGTCGAGATATAAGTAGAAGCTTGGATCATCCCATCAACTCAAAAGGAGGGTCACAGATCTAAAAACTCATGGTAGCTACTCTTCATATACTCCAATATAGGCTTACATGGATACTGGGTAATGGAAAGAAAATCAAAGCCATCTCTCCTCCCTCTAAAATCATGGCTATCTCATTCAATTTGGCCTTCCCTTTTCTATATATCAATATGGAACCACATGGGTCAACGGTGTGGGTGGAATTTGTTTTTCGTCCTTTCACATCTAATGTATTTATCCCATGAGTCAAGATGGAATTGGCTAGTTGTGAGCCTCTTTCAACTTATTAATGCAATAAGAGGGGATGGGAAAATCCTTATGCATAGAGAAGAAATTAAATGAATCCCAAATGCATGCATCCATGTCCCACTTCCAATTTATGGCAAATTATTTGGAATCCTAACAACCTTCCTAACATCAATATCTTATGTTGGACTTTTGATCGTAAGAAAAAAAACTTATTGATGAAAATCTTACCAAGTGAGGGATTTAGGATCTATTAAGATTCCCTCTATGCCCCAATGAAATTGGAATAGTCAAGTATTTATTTATGGAATGTAATTTTACTAAACAGGTTTGGAAGTAGGTTCTACGAGGATTACTCCATCGATTCAAATGGAAAGAAAAAATTCTCAATTATTTGATCACTGAGCAACCTCTATAGATTTTTCTTCAAAGGGAAACATTTTTTCTTAAGAATATAGATGGCTCTCCCAAATTTTATTTGTTGAAAAATACAACTAGCTAAAAACAGGACAATTTTTCAAGACTCTTTGTATTTACCTAAAATTACCGCTAAAAAAGATAAAGTCCTCTTACAAGATCATATGAAAAGTAAAAATATAATTCTCTTTAGTCCCTAGTCATTGGATAGATATGAAGATAGATGGAATTCTCAATTCAAACCACAAATTTTAAATTCATCTCTAGCACTAAAGAAATAGTTTTAAAACTCTCTCTCATAAAAGAACAAGTTTAGATTTAGATATACTCATAGTACACACATATATTACTCTTCGATGGGGCATCCAAGAAAAATCTAGGGGTGGCAGGTGATGGCCCTTAGTATTGCAGCAACAATGTTGCAACTCCTAAGGGTCTCAACTTTAATTGTCAACCTAGGGTTCGTACAAACTCAAGAGAAGCTAACATTGTATGTGCATTAGGAACTATCTCTTCCTTTTGCTAACTTTTATGTAGATGGAAGTATTGAGATGAAATTTAGTTGTGCAGAGATCAATCTAACTATTCTATGCTATAAGGAAAACTAAGATTGTAGGAAATGAAAGACAACAAGAAAACCTAGGCTAATTGCAATAGAGGAAGTAAAATTATTCTAATTGCAATCAAGTGAAAGCACACCTATTATATCTTGCATGGAAAGCAAATACATCGCTGAAATAAAAGCTTCCAAATAGTAAACCCTAATTCTGTAGGAAAGAAGCAATTTCTACCGCAATTTAAGTAAAGGAATCTACTCAGTCTATCTACCTCCAAATTACATTCTTATGGTTCCAAGAGCATTGTAATACGTCAAAGAATGAAAATCACAAGTTGGGTGCAAATTTGAGCAAGTTTTGAAAGCGAGTTGCAAACTACTATAAGAGTCCCTATTTTGCTACAAAAGATAGTCCAATGAGCAGGGGAATACATTAAGTGCAAGGTTGGAAAGCAAAGAATCTGAGGAGAGGTTATAAAATGATAGATCACACATGCCCAAATCATCACATCAGCTTGTGGTGGGGTTAATCCTACAAGCTGCAAGGTTGTAGGGTTACCTGTAGCTGCAAAATAGGGGGTTGTGCAGAAATAATAAACAATGAATGATGGACAACAAACAAACATCAGCAAATAAAGTGAACCAAATATAGAAATAAGAATTATATTTGGACAATGTAACCATAAAAAATATTATCACCCTATGCTTAGATAGTATGCAAGAAAAAGATTGCTCATAAACTAGCTAAATAACCATGCATAAAGTAATGTCCAAAAATAAGTTGTAGAGATAAACATATACATGAACATAAATGGTACAAGAGGGATCTTGAGCATCTGGGGTAGACTCTAACCCAAGGAAGTTCAAAATCCTTAAGAAAAAGCCAAACTATCAAAGATCACTTCCATTAATTGAAAAGTTGCTTGTACATGGAAAAAGTTGTAGAACTTGAACTCTAAATTTTTCCTAATTCTCTATGGTGTTATTCTACTACTTCTACTTGTCCTACTAGGCTACTCAAGCCCTCTATTTATACAAAATGGGTAGTTGGTATCCTCCTTAAGGGAAGGATTGTTTTCCCTCCAAAATCCCTAAAAAATTGGATCATGTTTTCTGGGTCACCACACAACAATAAGGAGTATTTATTATCCTTATCCAATCAAGTTGGAATTCTTTTGTATCAAGGAGCAACCCCCATGAATATCTTTGATTATATCTCCTCGAAATATGTGCAAAATCCCCTTAATATCCTGCATAATAGTCATGTTAGGAACATAAAGCATGCAAAATCTCCTTGACTCTCCTAAAAACTCATTAAGCTAGGAAAGCGTTATTAAATACAAAAAGGAAGGTTTTATGTAGCCTTGATGTTCCTAGGAGTGGTTATATGGGCCTTATGTTTTACCTATTTGGGAGGCACATCATATCCCCCCACTAGAACTGTTGCTCACCCTTTGAGAAGCTTACTCTTCCTCCCCCCCCTATAATCTTATTTATTCATTTCTTTGATAACCTATTTGAAATTCTATGTTGAGCTAGAGGTGGTTGTATTTGTTGGGTGGAAACCAACATTCTCTTCAATGTGCTGCCATTCGTTGGACTCCTCTTCCCGAATATAATGTTCTCGGAGCCCTAGCAGTACGTGTGGATTGAATCTAATCCCAACGCATTGAACTTCGAGCCTCTAAATAGTCCTCTTATAAAAAGGAGTCTTGGCAAGTGTATCTTGTGGGGCAATGCTTGCCATCTCCTTTGGCAAGCTTGTCAACTTTCTTCTCCCAACAATATGAAATTACCTTCAAAGTGGAGGATGGTCATAACTTCAAGATTCTAATGAATCATGGTGGTATTAATTGGCTCTCTTCTATTGAACCCACCCACCATGGTGTATGACAAGATATTTAGGAGTTTGATATTCATTCCCACAAGTTTGGACAGGTTTCTAGGCAAGGAAAAATACTATGCTTGTGTTACTATAAGAATTGGGGTTTCTTGTGTTAGCAGGGGATTTTGTCTACTGTAATTTGTAAAAAGTGGACAGTCTTCAACCAAACAAATTATCTCTCCATGATCAGACTACTTGGCATGTATAGAGGCAAAATAATGACTGATTGTCCCTTTGTTAATTCATATCCTTGACACAAAAAATTGATAACTGATAAATGCCAACAATTAAGCAATAGACTTGATGCCAAATGCGAGTAAAACGATATCAAGAATTTGGAATTATGGTTTCTGGAAAGAGAAATAAACCTCTTCATTGTTATCGAGGGTATATGTGAGTGGTTTTAGTTATGATTTGTATTCCTATAGCATGACCTTCCCTCCTGAGCTACTTGCTATCTGTTCTTATAGCTTTGGAATCATGGACTCAATACATTGTAGCTCCCTCCTATCATGATGGAAAAATTATCATGGGCTTTTTAATTCTTCTTTACATGTAGAACATTAAATGAGAACAAGTAGTGAACATCAAGTTGTTCCCTTACTTAAGTGGAGATGATTCTAGATGGTGGAATAGGAAATCTTAGTGCACAACATTACAAAAAAACGAGTTGGCCCCACCTACCCCTATCAAATTTTGTGTAACTTGTACTCCCACTTTATCTCATCATCAGTAGGTAATGATGTCACCGTGTTCAAAAGATCACCAATTTTGTCTAATTCATGCCTCACATGTGGGAATAACTTTTAGACAAATTGAATTTTGTTTTCCAAATTGTCTCAAACTTGTGCTAGTTTATCTGGCTATAAAACCATTCTCTTTTTGCATAAACAATATTTACTTATTCTTCAAATGAATTCATTGGGTGAGTGTCAGAGATTTCATACCTGACGCTTACCTTTTCATGATGTTGGATGTTATTTCTTGTGTACTTGTAAGTGTATTCAGGGTGATTCTCATGAACAATTAGTCCTGTAGCAACTTACAAGAAATCTTGTAGCTTCCCATGCCCATTTTTTCAGAGCTAGAAGGAGTGATTGCATTGATGTTGTTGACCTGGAGTTCTTGACCATTCTCTGAAGGCTACGATCTTCTTTAGGAGTTTTTGTTGCCCTAAACTTGAGCCTTTAGGATCTATGCAGGATGTGGTCAATTGCCAAATGAAACCCTAGGTCCCAGCCACACGGAGAGAGAGATATGTGTGCGAAATTCCGACCTTGTAGTAGCTCATTTTCTTGTTTTTCTCCACCACAACAACAACCAAATCCCTCTCCATCAACATCATTTAACAATATTTTTTCTAATAAAACAAATTGTATATGGGAGTTTACCTTCAAATAGTCACAAAGATGCCCTAATCGCCCTGCTTGATGCATCTGTATGAATATGGAAGGGCATGGTCCAATTCGAGCCTCTAAGCATAAGTGTTGTCATCAATTTTTCTTTGATTTTCTTTAATTCCCTCAAATGATTCTTGACATAAATATGTCCAACAAAAATTGGCATCTTTTGTCAGTCAAGAAAATAGAGGAGAAGAAATTTTACTAAATCTTTGATGAATCTTCGATAGTCTCTAGCAAGGCCTAGAAAAATTCTAACATCTTTTATTTTTTGAGGAACAATAACTTCTTTTATGATGGATATTTTGTTAGGATCCACTTGGATTCCTTTTGAAGAGAGGAAATTCCTTAGGATAATTTCCTCATTCATCTGAAATAGGCTTTTCTCATAGCTCAGGAAGAGGTTCATCTCTTCACACATTTGCAAGATTTTGCTTAGGTTTGAGAGAGCCTCCTAGAAATCATCCCCATAAAGTGTAAAATCGTCCATGTAGATTTCCACTTAAGCATGCACAAGATCAGAGAATATACTGAGCAAGATCCTTTGGAAGGTGGTAGGGGAATTTCACATGACAATTGTGAGAACTCTGTAAGCAAAATTTCCCCATGGATATGTTAAGGTAATCTTATCCTGATCTTTAGGACTAATATGGATTTAGTTGCACCCACTAAATTCATAAAAAAAGGAGAAGAACTATTTCCCTGAAAGGAGATCAAGAACTTGGTCAATAAAAGGTAGGGGAAAATGATCCTTTCGAGTGGCTTTGTTGAGATCTCTGTAGTCAACATAAATTCTCCATTTTCCACTTTTCTTAGTGACAATGACTGGGGGAGAAACCCATTCACTATCTGAGTTCGAATAGAGGAATCTTGCATCCAGCAATTTCTGCAATTCATCTTTCACAATGTCTTTTAGTGTAGGGTTCATTATGATTTCTAATGTACATAGAGGATAGGATGATAAAAGGCAAGAGTCCTCCTCTTCTTCTTCTTCCTCCACCCAAGTAGGAAATTATTCCTCAACAAGAGGTTGAGTTGGTGAGTATAATACAAGTTGTTTTCTTTATTGCCCATTAGTGATGGTCATGTTCCCAACCCTACAACTAGTGTATGCATCAATAATGACTAACAAAGATCTTCCCAAAATGAATGGGTAGCCATTAAACTTGGCCTTGGGCTGAAGGACGAGGAAATTATTGGGATACTCCTAAGAATCAATAGAATCCATTATATCTTCTCCTTCAAGTACTACATTGTATCTATCATCAAGTTGTAGCATAATAAAGGTATTTCTTAGAGATCCTTAGAAGTTAAGATTGAGCATTGTTTCCTTGGTCATGACATTGATTACAACACCCAGATCATTGAGAGTGTTTGGAAATGAAATTTCATTGATGTTTTCATCTACTAGTGGGCTCCCAAGATCTAAGTATTTGGGGGTGGTTTTCTCCCAAGCACAAGATCAAGTAGTTTCCCTATGGTATTAATAGAAGGGGCATCCTTTATGTTTCTCCCAGTTCTTTTAAGAAATTCCTCCTCAATTAATATGTTGTAGATAGGAACATATTTGATGACTTGAAGGAGAGGGATCTTGACACACAAATTTTCCAGTTCTCCTAGGAGCTTAATTTCTTCTAGGGTGTGTGCTTTGCAGGTTGTCAACCATTTACTATAGGTAGGTTTTGGTTTGGCGACTTGAGGTATAGGTTCTTCCTTCTCTTCCTTGAGATTCTATGTTAGAGGAGGTAGATGAACATCTGGAAGGGCCTTCTTGGAACTAAGGTTGATTTCGTGGATTTCTACAACATAAGCCTGAACAATGAAGGAGAACTTAGAACATTTTGGAGCCACAATGATTAGGCTCCTATAGGGACAATAGTATTGTTAGGTCCATATAATACTAGTGTAACCCCCTTATTGTTATTGTTGTGCCCATGTAGCCCCCATATCGTTATTTTTGTGCCCTATAGAAGCCCACTATTGTTATTGTTATGCCTTTACACTATTATTGTTATGTAGGCTCTGATTATAATGTGACCCCTTAGATTCCTATATATACAAAAGAGGTCTTATCATTTGTATGATCTAAGAATTGTTCATTTATGTGATGTAAATGAGGTTTCTCTCTTGGAGAGGCTATTTCTCAAGTTGTTAATCTATCTTTTCTTCTATTTATGAGCTAGTTGCATAACATTTGGTATCAGAGGTTTGGATTCTAAGGTTTTGCTACTTCAAACAAGTCATCTTGGTATTTCTACTATAACTTTATTTCTGCGAGGATTCAGATGCTAAAATTTCAATCACATGGAGCTGAAATCTTGGTGAACTTTGTGAAAAAAATTTAGATCTTGGTTCATTATATTTTTTGCGATATTGTCTGAAGAAGTTATGGTTTTTGCAGGCTCCATAATTCAATCTCAAACAGGTGGCCTAGGGAAAATATTCATAAATTTCTCTTTGAGCATTGGATTTGAATTTCGTAAAAAGTGAATGAAATTTCATGGACTGTAGTTTTTCGTATATCATTTTTAGGGCCGAAGGTCGAAATAATGACATGTGGCACTCCGTATAAGTTCACTCTACTGAACCAATCTATAATTAGGCCATTGTGGGATATTGGGCATAACTTTTCTTGAAGAATCCAATATCGGTTAGACTTATGGAGTTAAAAAGAAGACTAAGAGGATTACCACAAGGAAAAATTTCAGACCTTGGAGATCCAAAATTACAGAGATACAACAATTTCAATATCGAGCTCCTAAAAAGCAAGAAAAAAATGTGTATTTTTCAAAAATTTGCATAACTTTTGTTTGAAAAAATTAGTTTAAAGTGATTCAAAGGGCATAGTGAAACATATATATCTTTGTTTGATCATGAAATTTCTTGAAACAAAAAATTGGACACACCTAGTAAGCAACCAAAAATCTCTACTATGACATATGAAGAAGAGGAATAAATGCAACATGGTATATCAAAATTACGAGACCAAGTGCAACAAATTTTTCTCTCGCAAAGAGTAACCAAAAATGGATTGGAAGCTAAGATGGTGGTATAAAAGAGAAAATTAAAGGCAACATCGAATATTTGAAGAATGGTTTAAAAGCAGACATGAAAGGTTTGACAATGTTTGTTACAAGAAATGCTTCCTAGTGGTGACAAGGTACTCCATGAAAATGAGGAGGAGGACAAAAGGAATATCAAATATGATTTTAGAGACTCCAACATTAGGTTTAAGACCCACCACATTCCAAAGATAGATATGACAAAGTTTGATGGCAATGATCAATAACATGGATACTACAGATGGAGAAATTCTTTGATCTACATGATGTACCACACACACAAAAAGTATGCATTACATCTTTATATTTAGAATAAAATCAGTTCGTGTGTTATAGATGGCTTTGTTCTCGTAAATTTATTGTCACTTGGATAATTTTTGTGGAAGAATTGGTATCACATTATGAGGATACAAAAAGAAATACCTTCTTTATCCAATTGATAAATCTCAAACAAAATGGTTCATTGGTGGAGCACATTGAAGACTTCCAAAGATTATATATCAAGGTAATTGATATTCTAGAGGAGCATAGAATTGATGTCTTCACAGGGACTTTAAAGGATACCATCAAACATGAGGTTCACCTTCTGACTCATTGGAGAAGGCATTGAAGGTGGAAAGAAAAGTTGAAAGAAAAATTATGGCAATAAGGAAGTCTTCCACTCACAACAATAAAGATGGAATTGTTGCTCCTAGCCTCCCACAACCTATAAGGTTGACACCACAAAAACTGGAGGAAAAGAGAACAAAAGGGCTTTGTTACAGTTCTGACAGAAAATACACTAAGGGTCATAAGTGTGTTGAGAAGAAATTAGTTCACATAGATTGTGAAGAGGAGGAAGAAAAGGAACTAAAAACATCAAAAGAAGAGGATATACACCAAGAACCAACCCCAAAGAAAGAAGAAACGAATCTGGCCATATCTTGTAATGCATTGGCAGAAATTCCCACTCCTCAAACTCTCAATATAGAAGGATTTATCAAGAAGAAAAAGGTAATAGTGTTAATCGATTTTGGTAGTACCCACAATTTTATTCATTGTAAGATAGCCAAGGAATTGAATTGCTTTCTATATCCAATAACAGAATGTCAAGTAATGGTTGCAAATGGAGGAACTATAAATTGTCAAGGAAGTGCCATAATATCAATCTAACCATGGGGGAGGGGGGGTATGTAGCAGTCCAATTCTTTCCATTCCAATGGGTGGTGTCGATGTTGTATTAGGAATCCAATGTTTACAATATTTGGGGATGATAAATTTTAATTTTTAAGAAATTTTCTTGAAATTTTCTTGAAATTTTCTTGAAATTTTCATGGGAAGGAAAGGAAATTGAATCAAGGGTCATCACAGGGAGACTGGGGAAGATAATCATCTCTAATGGCATGATAAAGCTTTTGAAGAAAGAAAAACGTGGTATAATTGCACAATCATTCTCACTAGATGTTCAAACATTGAATCATCTGTTTCGCTAGATCTCTAAAGAATATTGGACAATCATTCCAAAGTATTTGAGACTCTCAAAGGCCTCCCACCTATTCATGATCATGATCATGTTATTCACTTGATTCCATGAAGCGTTCCTCCAAACATCAGACCTTACAGATATCCCTATGCCCAAAAGAGTGAAATTGAACGTATGGTTGCATAAATGCTAGAGACTGGTATAATTCAACCTAGCCAAATTTCTTTCTCTACTCCAGTAGTATTGGTACACCAAAATGATGAATCATGGCGTATGTGTCCAGATTATAGGGATCTCAAGAAGCTCACTACTAAAGATAAATTCCCCATTCCTGTCATTGTTGAATTGTTGGATGAATTACATGGAGCAATTTACTTCACCAAGTTGGATCTTCGTTCAGGATATCATCAAATTAGAATGAAGACTGAAGATATTCCGAAAACGACATTCAAAACTCATGAAGGTTATTATGACTTTTTGGTCATGCCTTTTGGCCTTACTAATGCACCTTCCACATTTCAAGGTTTGAGGAATTCCATTTTCAAACCCTTCCATAGAAAATTTTTGTTAGTATTTTTTAATGATATACTAATCTACAACAAGTCTTGGAAGGATCACGTTAAACACGCTGACAGAGTGCTCAAACTATTGGAGGAGAAACAATTGTATGAAAAACCTCCAAATGTTTCTTTGGGGCACAGGAGGTGGAATATTTGGGTCATATTGTATCTCACAAGGGTGTTAAGGTAGATCCTATCAAAATTAAATCCATAATGGAATGGAAAATTCCCACAACCCTAAAGCATCTTCAAGGATTTCTCAGGTTGATCGGGTATTATCACAAGTTTGTTAAGAATTATGGGAAAATAATTCTTAACAACGTTACTGAAGAAAGATGCATTTTTTTGGACTCGAGAAGCAACTAAGTCCTTTGAACATCTCACCTCTAACAACATTACTGAAGAAAGATGCATTTTTTGGACTCCAGAAGCAACTAAGTCCTTTAAACATCTTAAAGAGGCAATGTGCCAAGCTCTAGTTTTAGCTACTCCAAAATTCACAAAAAACTTTATGGTGGAATGTGATGCCTCAAGAAATGGAATTGGTGTTGTTATAATGCAAGAAGGAAGATCCATTGCTTTTGAAATTCATCCAGTCAAGGGAAAGTATTTACACAAACCTATTTATGAGAAGGAATTGTTGGCAATACTACATGCCTTGAAGTGATGGTGCCCTTGCCTAATGGGAAGACACTTCAAGTTAAAAACGGATCATGATAGTCTTAAATACTTTTTGGAACAAATATTATCTTCAGAAGAGTGACAAAAATGGGTCACTAAGATGTTGGATTATATGCACTCTCAAGAAGGGATGAGTATGTGGAAGCATTGCTCTATGCCATTTCAATTATTCAACCTCACTAGATAACTGAAGAAAGGGTGGAATGGAAGAATGATGAAGAGGTGTGGACACACATTCAAAAGTTGCAACAAGATCCCAATACATTAGATACATTTATCTAGAAAAATGACTCATTATGGTACAAAGATCACTTACATCTATCTAAAAATTCCCAACTGAAACAAAAGATTCTTTTTGGAATTGCACACCTCTCCTTTAGGAGGGCACTCAGTCTTTTTAAAAACATACCACAGGATCAAGAATGAATTTTTTGGGGATGGTCTTAAATTTAATATTCAAAAGTTTGTGGCAGAATGTTTGGTTTTCCAACAAAATAAAGTTGAAAAAATTAAGACCCCCGGTCTGTTATAACCTTTATCTATTCCAAGTCAATGTTGGGAGGAGGTCTCAATGGATTTTATCATAGGTTTACCCAAGTCTAAAGGAAAGAGTGTCATCGTGGTGGTAATTGATAGACTTACACAATATGCACATTTTTATGCATTATACCATCCTTAAAAAAGTCAATACAATTGCTACTGCATTGATGGAAACAATTCAAAAGCTATATGGAAACCCAAATATTATTGTAAGTGACAAAGATCCCATTTTCACTGGAAATTTTTGGAATTTTTTTTTTCTTGTCTTGGTACTCAGTTAGCTTATAATTCATCTTATCATCCTCAATCTGATGGGAAAAATAAGATAATGAACAAATATTTGGAAGGATATCTTCATTGCTTTGTATTTGATAAACAAACACAATGGGTCAACTGATTACCTATGGTTGAATGGTGGTAAAACACTTCCTTCCATAATCCAACAAAAATGACCCCATTTATGGCACTTTATGGATATCTTCCACCATCCATCACATCATATTTAATAGAAAATTCTAAGGTTCAAGCAGTGGCCTCTAAATTCGAATTGGACTTTTCCCTCATTGCATGCACGGTGTCATCAATGATGGGAAGTGTATGGTACTTAGACAATGGAGCTTCATTCCACATGACTGGTAACAAAGATTTATTTAGTGACCTGGAGGAGAAATACATCCAGATGCATATCGAGATTAGTGATGACGGGAAGTATATTGTTACTGGATTGGGCATGATTACTTTTCAGAGGGAGCATGGGGCTCAACTCACCTTGAAGAATGTTATGTATCTGCTCGAGATGAAGAAGAACTTGGTATCCGTTGCCATGCTTGAGGATAGAGGCTATGATGTGATCTTCTCGAAAGGAAAGGTGTTCCTTTGACACCTAGCCACAGGTCAAGTAAAGAAGATAGGGATTCAGGTGAAGAATCTCTATAAGTTGGAGGTAGAGGAGTGTGCTGCTTTGAGAAAAAAAGAAGAAAGGTTTCAGAGCCAAGGTGTTGGTGAGTTGTGGCACAGGAAATAGGGCAACATACATCATGGGGCTTTGAAGATATTACAACAGATCTCTACCGGTCTTCCCAAAAGTACGCTTGAGTAAGTTGATACATGCAAGGGGTGTAATTTGAGAAAATACACCAAGTCTTCCTTTCACGACAGAGATAGTCGAGCAGAGGCTATTCTAGAGAAAGTCCATTCAGGTGTGTGTGGACCGTTCTTGATAGCATCCACTGCCAAACATAGGTATTATTCTATATTTGTTGATGAATTTTCTTGAAAATGTTGGATGTTTTTCATGTAGAAAAAGGATAAAACTTTCACAAAGTTTTGTGAGTTTAAAGAATTGGTGGAGAAAGAATCGGGAAAGAAGGTTAAATCTCTATGGAGTGATAATGGTGGTGAGTATGACTCAAATGAGTTTAAGAAATTCTATGCAACGGAAGGGATTAAACAACAATTGACGAAACCCCATAACCCTCAGCAGAATGGGGTGTCTGAGAGGAAGAACAAAAGCACAGTAGGGGCAGTGAGGGTGATTTTACATGATCAAGGCCTACCACTACACTTGTGGGCTGAAGCATGCAACATAACGGTTTAAGTTTACAACTGTAACCCACATCATATACTTGAGATGAAGACACCAGAGGAGGCTTATTCTGGTAAGAGGCCAGATGTTGGTCACTTAAGGATTTTTGGGTTATCGATATATTGCCATGTGACCAAAGATGCACGGGAGAAGGTTGAGATGAAAACAAAGTTGGGGATATTTGTGGGGTACACTGATACACCTCACAACTATCAGGTGTACTTTCTGACAAGCAGGATGACAGTGGTTCGTAGGGATGTCAGATTCGATGAGGAGAGGGCCATCCAAGTTTCCCTTGAGAGGGAGCTTGAGCCACATGAAATTGAGGAGATTCTAGCTCCTAAGGTTGACGAGCCTCAGATTGATGTGGAGCAACCACATGTAGAGGATCAGGAAGTGGAAACATCCACTCAGGTAGAGTCTTCCAGAGAGGGAAGAAAGCGCACTAGAGAGGCTAACATATTGTTGCATGATGCACAAGAGAATGTAAGAGCACCCACTTCTTAGTGCAGGCAGAGGAGGTCATGTGAGAGGTACATTGGATACATGGCTCTTATGGGCGAATGTGTTGTGAAATAACCATCTTACTTGAAGGAAGCAATGCATCTATGCCGATTTGGGTTAATGACATGGTGGAGGAGTATGATTCCATAGTTTGTAACAGTGTTTGGGATGTGGTCCCGAGACTAGAGGACAAGTTAGTGGTGAGCTCCTGTTGGATTTACTAGGTAGAGTAAGCTGCAGATGGTAGTGTGGAGAAGCATAAGGCTAGATTTGAGGCCTGTGGATTTTCGCAGGTAGATGGGATTGACTATGATGATATCTTTTCTCTCATTGCAAGGTACTCATCAATCAGATCTATATTGGCACTATCATCATAGATGGGTTGGAAGATACATCAAATGGATGTGAAGACAAACTTCCTTAATGGCATGATTGAGGAAGAGGTGTACATAGAGAATCTTGAAGGTTTTGAGACCTTTGACCATGAGTCGCATGTGTGCCAACTCAAGAGAGAGTTGTATGGGTTGAAGCAAGCACACCGTGCTTGGTACACCAGGATAGATAGCTACTTCAGTGCGTTGGGCTTAACGAAGAGTGAAGTAGATGCAAACCTGTACCACATAATGGTGGAAGGTAAATTGTTGATCATTATACTTTATTTTGATGATCTCATACTAACAGGTGATGATCAGATGATCAAGTCTTGTAAGGATGACCTTGCAATAGAGTTTTAGATGAAGGACATGGGGCTCATGCATTGCTTTCTTGGCATGGAGGTATGGCAGGGAGACGGGGAGTTGTTTGTGTCTCAGGGAAAGTATGCCAATGCGATACTCAAAAGGTACCACATGGAGAGCAACAAACCCATGGAGACTGCTCTAGAAGGTAACTGGAGGAAGGAGGATGCTACTTCAAGGGAAGTAGTGGAAGTTATTGTTTATAGGTATTTTGCGGCTTCACTCATGTACTTGGTGAATAAACGACTGGATATGTGCTATGCAGTTAACCAGCTTAGTCAAGCGATGGTTAGGTCTGCCAAGCTGTATTGGAAGGCGGAAAAACATGTGTTGAGATACCTCAGGGGAACTTCCAAGTATGGATTATGGTAAAGATAGACAGAGGAAGTGAAGCTTAAAGGCTTCACCGATGTAGATTGTGCAGGGATTCCATCCAACTAGAAGAGCACATCAAGAGGGATCTTCAATATTGGGTCAGCAATAGTTTCTTAATACATCAGGAAACAAAGATCGGTTGCACTCAGTTCGACATAGGCAAAGTACATGGTTGCGAGTCAAGCATCATGTGAGGCCATCTGGATGAGGAAGATCTTGGTTGGTTTATTTGGTCAGAAGATGGATCCAACTGTGATGATCTCTTTCTTGTTGAGAGGGAGTGTTGCGAAATGGCAACAAGAAATTCCAGTTTAATTTGTCCTAGAATTAAACTGAGAATTAAAATCGAATTCTATTCTCATAACAATTTGTAAATAGTTAATTAAGTTTAATTAACTTAATTAGCTTAGGAATTTCGAGTTGGAAGTCTTTCTGTAGTCATGTGTATGTTCTCCCTAAGTTTTAGGGGTCCAGTATGAGTTTAAATTGAGTTGGAAATTAGATCACTCAGTTTACTGAGTTAAGTTCAGTTAAATTAGTTCCAAACTATTTGTAGAACTAATAGAGAGTTAATAGTTAGTTGGTGCACTAGTGCATCCACAAGTGTCACTCTAGTTAACTTAAGATTCCCTCATCAGAAACTCATGCATGTTATTTCAGAGAAAGACCCAGTTGAGACTAGAGTGTAGGGACAATGTACTATCAATTGTATTATTTACTGGAATGTAAATATCATGCATGCATTAGAGATTGATCTTATGTTTGGATTGCACAGTTTTAGAAGCATGAATTCCCTTTAAATACGGGTTATTCATCCTAGGAATTACATAAGAGATTAGGCGCTTGGAGAGCTGCTGAATAGGCTAAGGATTTGGCCATGAGTTAGCTTGTGAGCTAAGAGAGTTGAGCATAGTTGTGCGGAATTTTTCTAGTGAAAACAAGCTTTGTATCTTCACTTATATTTCTAATATATGCAATATAGCTAGCGAGGTTTTGAGTAGTGGCTTCCCCAGATACATCTTGTGTTATGTGTCATTGATTATCTTATTCTTGTTCATATTGTTTTCATCGATCTATTGGCTTCCGCTAGTTGAAAGTAGAAGTAGATTCTTGTCCTGTGCTTTAGTACATTGCATGAGCTTGTGAATTTATAGGATTTTCTATACAAATAGTGTTGTGTGAATATTGCATATGTAGTGTTGGGTATAGATGGTGCTATGTACATGTTGGATATGCAGTGTTGTGTGCATATTGTACTGTGCGCATGATGGATATGCAGTGTTGTGTGCATATGGTGTTGTGTGCATGTTGGATATGCGGTGTTGTATACATATGGTGCTATGTACATATGGTATTGTGTGCATGTTGTGCTATGTACATATGGTGTTGTGTGCGTAATTGTACATGTGGTGTTGTGTACATATCATGCATGTGGTTCCGTGTACATGTCGTGCATGTGGTGTTGTGTACATATGGTATTATGTACACATTGTACAGGTGGTGCAATTTACATGTGGCATTGCGTACACCTTGTGCAAGTGGTGTCGTACATGTGATGTTCTGCACACTTTATGTAGGTGTTGTTGTGTAGAAGTGGTACTGTGTACATGTTGTACATATGGTACTGTTGTGCATGTGGTATTGTGTTCATGTCGTACATGCTGTGTTCCGGGCATGCGGTACTATGTATGTGCATTGTGTAGTCGTGGCATCGTGACATGTGTATTCGTTGTATTGTACTTTGTGTATGTAATCGTGTTGTGTTGTACACCGGGTGTAGGTGTATGTATTGTATTGTGGAGTATGTTATCACTCAGGTTGTTCCCCAAAAGTTGTAAGAAAAGGGAATACGGCCGAGGTAACCACAGACCAATCTTTTAGATACATGTTCTAGCCAACCTGCATCCAGAGAGGGCTCTCTCTTTATGATTTAGCTTTGTTTTGTGCTATATTAGGCTAGTTATGAAGTACTAGGGTTTTGTTTTGAGTTTTGGATGGTGATATACAATAGAACAGGACTGTAAGTCTGAGAAGTTCAGTCCATTGGGCTAATGGAGTCTATTAGGATGAATTGTGAATATGGTTTCTTTAACAAAGGATGGTACTACAAAGCAAGGTAATCAACCATGGAACAACTTAAAAGGCTGGAATCAGATGAAATGGAGTCAGTGGGTGAAGAGCAATTAAGAATCCTTCATCATGTCGACAGAGGGAAAGTGAATGATTATGACCAAGAAGTAATTAACAATTTCTTAGCATTTAATCAATATGAAAGAACCAGGGGAAACATGAGCAGTTAAGAATTCCTGTTTATGCTAATTCTGAAGAAAACATTAAAAATAACGGGGACTGAACACAGAGTGCAAACAAGCAAATTCTGAGTTATTCTTTTTCTCTATTATTTAGATCATGTAACACAAATGATATAACAAACAAGAAAACTATAAAACACGAGTTAGAAGGACTTATTGATCCATAAGTTGATTCAAGAATTCTGTAACAAGTCCTTAGATATCAATTCCACATTAAGAGAGTCCAACAACAATGGATTCCAATAGCTTTTGTATTCAACAAATCTTCAGAGTTACAGCAGAGGCTATGAAATACATCACCAACCCCAAATACTTCGAATGGGGAGGTATTTATGCAAAAACATTACAAAATATCTGAGGAAGATAATATCTACTGATGAGTTATTGTTTTTACAAGAAACAGAGACACGTAGTCTTGAAAATAGTGAAGAAATAAATGAAGAAGTAAATGCTGTTGTGCTGGCTGCTTAGTTTGGTGAGATATGCTGACTTTAGGCTCTGTGAGTCGGTCTGCAGTTGTATACCACTGATATTCCGCACTGCTGCCCCAGCTTTCTCGGGTGTCTTCAATTCTGATGAGACATGCCTTGATTTACACGCATGTTCTTTGATTCTGTTCACCAGCTTATAATAAATGGTGCAAAACTTTCAATTTTCCAAAGATATCAAAGATAGGTTCATAGGATTCCTAACATATCCTGCCACCACTACTCTTCTGGTAACTTATGTCTTTGCAGCTTTCTTAAAGTCTCATTAGCGTCTGTGTACCTGAAGAAGTTAGGCTGGACTGTAAAAAGATGTTTCACTTCATGTTCAATAAAAAATAGATTCTCCAAATTGTTGTAGAGGGTTTGCCCAGATGGAAGGGCCTTTTCTCCTGAAGTACTTGATGAAGCATTTACTTGATCAGCAACATGTTTATTTAACCTGTGTGTGTACTCAACTTGTCTCAGCAAGTGTTCATTACTCGCTAACAAACTTGGTAAGCCCCTTTCATGCAAAACTGTAAATCTTTCGATAAAAGAGTTTATCTCCACTTGCATGTCCTGACACCTCCTCTCTGAATTTTTCATCAGGGTTCTCATGGTCAAAACTCTTTTGATCATTAGAATGGTACTTTTCCTATCTATGATGTCTAGTGCTGCTAGTTCTTCACTGGTCTTAGTGTTCAAAAAATTTATTAGCCTATTGGCCTGTTCGGGCATATGTCCCAATAAAGCTCTGGCCTTTTGAATTTCCATCTGGGCTGCTGCTATCAAGTCAATCTGCTCATATATAACCTGAATAGATCTCCACACATTACTAATAGATTGATTGATGTTAGCCCACAAAATGCCTTTGATTTCTCCCAGAAGCTTATCTAAAGAGAGGTCATTTTCCAATGCTTTCACTTTGTTCTCTAATGCCTTCACCTCTCGTGTCTTTTCTGCTACAGTCATTTTGGATTTATCATAACTTATTTCTAACTTTGCCAATTTCTCTTTGGCCTCTTTCAACTCTGATACTTGGAGTTTTAATTCCTCCATGGCTTTTATTAACTCCTCTATGGTCATGCCAATACTGCTGCCTGTTGCTGTTGCTGGAGCTGAAGTTACTGTAGTTGTTTCTACTGTGGCTGCTAGAATAGTGGGAGGTAGTGCTGCTGCAGCTGTTGAAGGGGCGGTGGTGATTGTTGGAGCTATTTCAGGTGGCTGGGAGGTCGACTCTCCTTGCTTTTCTTGTAATACTTTCTCCAATGCCTACTCTGTCTCACTTAACCTTTCATTCATTCTCATCAACAGGTCCATCATGTCCTCCTCTACTTTTTGTTGCACAACCTCTGTAGTTTGTGGATGCATAGTAGTAGGCAACTTTAATTGTTTCCTGAGGGTAGCAATGTCCTCTTCCTTATTTTTCATTAATGCTTTTATTCCTTTGGCATCCTTGGAATCATGTCCCAGCTCGATGATGATATCCTCCAAGGACTTTATCCTGTTGTCCTTGGCTAAAGAAGATGCTTTCTCCAAATCTAGTTGAGCAGAGGTGTTGTTTAATGAATTCTACAATTTATGAGCCAACATTGCCTTATCTGCCAATGTGGAGTAGACCATCTCTCCAGTTTGTTATTGCAACTCAATCTGGTCCATTGGATGAATGTCTTTGGCAAGGACCTCCAGATTTGTCTTGATGTAGTCAGCTACTGACTGTGGCTGTTGCACTTTAGGCTTAAAGTGGCTCATGATTATTTTACCTTCTTTAATGTCATATGCAAACATTAACCTTTGCTGGTTGGTGGGGGTCATTTTAAGAAATTGATTATAAAGTTGCAGCTTTAGTGGGTCATTCTGAGCCTTTATGTCCGTGAATGTTCTTTTGATATTAGAACCTTGCTTGCTTTGTGGCCTTGTGGATGAAACTTCCACACTATGCTACTTTTCTATGTCTTGCCTGCGAGAGCTGGTGGATGTTTCTATCACCGGGGATGTCTGTGGGCTAGTTTCCTTCTCACCTCCTATACTTTCTAGTGTTTCTTCAATTATTTCCTCTTCAGATAGAGGATTAAGTCTTTGCCTTTTTGCCCTTGGTTGCTCTGCTGGTCCACTCATAGGTGTGACTTCTTCCCTGTCCCTTTTCTTGCCCTTTTCCTCATTAAGAGGAGTATGTAAAGCTGGTATCTCTGGTGCTTTGTTTTGGGCATGGGGAATTTTCCCTTGGTCCTGTTCTTTTGATGTTGCTAGCTGATCTGTCATTGCTTGCTGTTTTGTGCCTGCTACTTCCTTGCGCTTTGATGTCCCTGTAGCTAGTGTAGTGCTTTCTTGTGTAGGCTGCTGAGAAGTTCCAGCAGTGGATGTGCCCACTCCTGTTTGTTGAGGCAGGTTGAAAAATACCTGTCCAAAAGAGTCCAGGTCAAGGGTCTTTTCAAGATTTTTCATTACTTGTTCCATCACTTCTTGCTGAGTAAGTTGCTCTATCAATGTACTTTCTACCCACTCATCCTAATTGGAAAATTGCTCTATTTCAGGGAGCCTAGAATGTTTATAGGCCGATAGCTTGTATTTTACTCTCCTATCATTTATAAAGCCATTTGGGTCATAAGGTACCCACCAGAAACCTTTCTTCAGTTTAAGTTCTTCCCCCAACATCTTATCAACATCTGCCCAGGCTTCCTTCTTGTTAATGATGAAGGGGCCTAACTGGTTTTTTATTCTTAGCTGGGCCTTTTTCTTTGCACTATGAAAGTGAGTTAAATCTACATTGATAATTTGCCTGAAATACTCCAATGCAAATAGTCTCATAGGCACATATTTGGGTAGCTTATAAGGGCACAACTCACAGCCATGTATTCTGATTTCGGTGTAATTCTGGTAGAAGTACCAGTCACCTATTTTGTAGTTTTTGGAGAGTTGTAAAATCTTCTGCATATCACCAGAGAGTCTAGGAGGAGGAGTTCTCATCAGTAGAGAAGAGATCGGATGTATAAACAGGTCAATGAATTCACAGTAGGTGTAAGGAGAGTCAGAAACATGGTGGAAGACTGAGGTCCAAAATATCACAGACCTTCTCTCTCCTTTGGAATCCAATTTTCTCATAGGAAACTGAAAGCTGTTTGTTTGATAGTATAAGAACAGATAATATATATAAGATGAGTACTTGAAGACTCCTCTGTCTAGACTCAAGAATTGGTCATGGATCTTGTTGGCAATGAATGTAGCATAGTTATATTTGACATCAGGGGGCTGCCCTGGAGTAAATATGACAACAAAACTAATGTGGTCTCATCAATATACTCACTTGTCTTAAATCCCAGGATATAGGATATCATATCAATAATGAATTTTCCAGCTTCATTGAACCAGGTATGGACATAGGGAGGTGGCTCTTTGGGCTGGCAATCTGGTCTCATAAATGTTTGAGCAATACAGGTTATCTCTGAACTGGGCAGTTTAGGCCCCTGCTCAAGCAAGAAACCCATAGAAAGAGGAGCCAGAGGCTGAGTTGGTTTGAAGTGTAACATCTCATTTATGGACTCAAGAGTTATATAAAAGAGGACAGTTCCAGTGGGAGTCATAACTGCTCTTTGGGTAGGTTCATAATTGGCACAACATAGGTGGATAATATCAGGGAATACATTGATTGAGGGGAGGTAGTACATAGGCAGATTGGATTCCCATATACCATAGAGATTAGAGTTACTTCGGTAATTGTTCCTAATTTCAAAAAATGCCTGAAGGTGGTTTTTGTCACCAATTAAGTCTTGGATTTGAAAATCTCTATCAGCCAAGGGCAACCACTCCAACTCTTTGTGAGGTGCATTGAGGGGAACAATGTCCAGGGACACTGGAACTTCCATTGGTCAATTCTCTTGGTTTTTAAGCTAGAGGTTAGGTTTCTGTGGGAAAAATGGGCAGAATGGAAGTTTCAGTGTATTTCAATGGGCTAATAGACTGTTCTGTTCTTGAATTTGGCTCTCATAGGAAGAATTTTCAGTTGAAAAGTGGAATTTACAGGGTTACTAGTAAAGTCGATAAATACCTGGAATATAGAGGCAAACTGAGTAAATGCAGGCTGAATAATGTAGTGTGGAGCACGCTGCTAGACTTTGCTGGTTAGGGTGGCAGACTGGAGCTTCGGCAGCTACTTTAGACATAATTCGCATGCAACAGTCTTGCAAAAACAACGAGTAAAATGGGCGAAAATGACAGTTTTTACGAGTTTTTAACAAAAAATTGGCTTTCGGGGGTTTTTTGGCGCTTTTCGGTTAGATGACGTTAGCATGACGAGACACCTTGTCACGTAGTGGGGTACGAAATGCTGACTCGGCAGTGATGTGGCGATGATGTCAGCGGGTGGGGTCAATGGGAGAGCGGTAAGCAGTTTCCTCCTGCACCACTTACCGGCCAAGGCAGTTTTGGGTGGAGGGGCAGTGAGCAGTGCAGGGGTGGGGGAGGTGGTCGGGGGGTGCAATGTGTCCTTGGTATGGAGGTAATACCGCCAGCTCCCTGGGCGGTAAAGTACAACGGCGGAGGGGGTCGCGATATAGATCTGGGTCGTTGGATGGGCGGGCCTAGATCCGACGGCTGGTGGTCAATGGAGCTGGCGGAGGGCTACGGTGGGGAGCCCAACATATGATAAACGTTGATTTAAATATATCGAGGTGATTTCCATTGGTTGTCGGGGGGATTCAACTGTTAATTAACCAGGTGTTAATTAACTTTTGAATATTTGCGCGACAAAGGTTTTTAATGTATTCCAGCTGAACCATTAAACCCTTGTTTATATAGTGTTATGGTTATAGATTAACCGGGGCGAGATATTTAAATTTTTTGGGTTTTTCCATATGTTTACGTAATACGGGCAGGGGGAAGAATATAGGGATTTATATAATACTGTTAGTAGTTAATATGGGTTTATGAAGAGGCGCCAAGCTATAAAGATTAATAACTTAGGCTTAGGAGAAAACAGAGGCTTTACACAAAGAAATGTGGCTTCTTTTCCTTAGTAAAATAGAGTTTTACTCAAGATTTTTCATGAAATGCAGTGATTTAGGAGTATTGAGCAGATCTCAATATCCTTAGGGGAAGTTAGTAATTGATTTTGGGAGAGGGGTGAAGGGAAGTTAGTGATGCTTCATTTGATTTGTAACCAAACAACTGCCATGGTGCTTATGATATCAATTAGATGAACATCTTTGAGAAACAAAATTAACCATAAGCATGCTTCTGCAACACCAAAACTGCCTACCCAGCCTACTGTATCTAACATTTTTTCTTCTTTTTTCTGTGGGTGCACTTGGACTAGCAGACCCTTTCAATCTTCTTTTCTTTTCATTGGAATCCTATCTGAATCTACCTTTATAACATCCAAGGGCTCAGATTTAGCAGTTGAGATCCTTTGCTTCTCTGCCTAGCTATTCACCTGCCAAGATTGAACAGTTTGGACAGGTATTATTTCTCTATTTGTAAGACAAGTAAATTCAAACATGAACTGGCCAAGATTAAACTGTTTGGCTGTCCATCGATAGTAACATGAATTAGCAAGTTGCACACCATAAGATCATTGCAAAAATAGAATAGTAGTGGCTTTTTGGACTTGCACACTTTCATGGTCCTTTGTTTGGGGTTCATTTGTTTCATTTTTTCTTTTGACCATTTCATTCTTCTTGCCCTTTGATTTTTCTTTTAGGGCATACCCTCTTTACATTTTTTAACTTTTTCGATTTCTTGGGAATATGGAAAACCTTTGCAACCAGCCAAAGGTATGAACATATTAGAGCTCTTCAATGTCAATCATGAAAAATGACACCTATTTGTATAGGAACCTAACAGTGTACACCAGATGTAGGAGTATGTATTGTGTTGTGTTATACACTGGGTGTAGGTGTATGCGTTGTATGTCAGGTGTAGGTGTACGCGTGGTATGTCAGGTGTAGGTGCATGTATCACATGGTGTTGTATGTCGTGTGTGGTTTTATGTGTGTGATGTGTTATGCCTCTATACTAATAGGTGTCATATATCATGATTGACTTGATGAGCTATGTAATATGTTCATACTTTTACTTGTTGCAAAGGTTTTCCATATTTGTGAAAAAAACTCAAAAAATTAAAAATGTAAAGAGGGTATACTGTAAAAGAAAAATCAAAGGGTAAAAAGAAATAATAGATGGTCAAAAAATGAAAGAAAATGAACCTCAACAAAAAGAAAAGACTAGGAAAGTGTGCAAGTCTGAATGCCACTACCACTTTACTTTTGTATAATAAAAGATTGTGTGCAGTTTGTCACCTATGCCACAATTCATGAGTAGTCAAACAGTTTAAGCTTGACTAGCTCATATTTTCAATTTCATGTTGTAGAAATAGAGAATAAAGATCTGACCAAACAATTTAATATTGACAGATAAGTAGATAGGTAGAGTAAAAAAAGGAGCTCAACAGTGTAATCTGAGCCCTTGGATGTAATAAGTGTAGATTTAGATAGATATCACTATGTAAAATAAAAGAAAGTGAGAAAAGGGTTTTCCAGTCTAAGTGCACCCTAATAAAGAAGTAAAAATGCTAGGATAAAGTAGGTAGGGTAAGTAGATGATGGTTGCAGAATAATGTGTGATGAATGGTCAAGTTAAAAGCTTAAATATTTTTGCTTTCATCACTTGGACAAAGCATGGATGACAATGAAGACAACATATCATCAACATTTAAAATCACAATAATTAACCTCCCCATTTATTTCCCATAAAATCTTCACTAATTCCCTAAGTGCTAAAGGTAATTGCTATAGTTAGAGGGGCTTAGAGCATTTCTTTGACTTTTGGAGGGACCGGACCCTCGGCCCAATAACAGGAAATTCCTAAAGTACTTAAGTCCCTTTCATCAACATTACCCCCCCATAATATCACTCAGTCCTTTGATAAAATTGAAATAAATCTTCATAAAAACCCTTTTATACACTTTAGCCTAAGTCAATATGTTATATGATGAAATACATTCAGAAAACATTGGGCTTAGCGCTTTCCCATTCATTCAGTCATATTAACTACTAATGTTTTATTATATAATTCCCAAATAAAAGAAAATTACCCACGTTCGTATTATTATATTATACAAAACCACAATTTTTTACATATCTCGCCCGATGGTTAAGTATAACCGTAAAACGAATAATAAATGGGATTAATCAACTAACCTGTAGTTTATTAAGAACTCGACCCCGCCACCTTTAATGATGATTAATTTAGTCATGCGGACTAATTAATAACTCTCCCAACCAATAAAATCACCCCCGATATGATTAATTCCTTTAATTAATATCGGGCCCGCCCCTGTTATCCATCAGTCATGTCATTACCCCGATCATCGTCCGATCGGATCCTTCAGATCTGACAACCTTCGCTCATAACACGTGGGCTTTTTGGTCGACCTTTAGCACGCGATGTGAGTGGTTTTATGAACAGTGCCGATGCTACGTGTCGAAAGATGTATGCCATCGCACTGCTCCCCCCAAATACCACTTACCCTCCAAAAGCGGTGCAATAGATCCCACTTACCGCCTGCCTGCTACGTAACAAACCATCTACTATTCAGTTTGTACCATATTTTGAAAGTTTGCTCGTTAAAGTTCAAACCCCAAGAACCCAGGGTTTCTCGCCCTTCGCCCATTCTACTCTGTGAACTTATGAAACCCTTCTGCTCCACCTAAAGCCTATGCTCACCAATTCAAGCATGGTTTACCTCCTGAAATCATTTTGAAATCACACCATAGACCTATAAAGCTTGATAAAACCATTTATGACCCTCCCTGTCAACCTGATGTTTTCCTAACAATTTGTTTTGTTTTACAGGTGATCAGAAGACCATAGCCTTGGATAAACAGTCTTAATACTAATCATAAGACCTGTTTACTCTAAGATTGTTGTCAAAACTATTCAAAAAGAGATGGAAAATAAAACATACAGTTAAAAGACAAACAAAGGAAACATGGAATTAAAAGGATTTACTATTGAAATAGACAGTAAAACCTAAAATATACAGTGAAGGTAAAAGGATACAGTAAAGAAATAGTCAAAGTGTATCAAGGTTAAAGAGTATTAGATTGAAGACCAAGTCGAGTAAATTAGCTAGCATGAAGATAAGCAGCAGGGAAGACAATTACAAAACATAGCATACAAATTCATGTCAAAGTGAAAACAGATGAAAAACAGAGTGGTAACAGTAAAAAGTAAACAGTAAACAGTAAAAGTAAACATGAAGACATTAAGGGTTAAACAAAGATGAAAACACTTTCACCAAGTGCAATGAAGTTTATCCAAAGTAAAAGTGAACAACAGTTCAAAGGAATTTAAGGTTAAAAGATTAAATCAGAGTAGAAATGGTACATTCTTCAGAAATTTCCTGTTTAAGTCATAGTTTTGCAGAAATTATTGTGGCCAATCCAAGAAATATTTCAAGAAACTGGAGGAGGTTTTTGTTCTTAAAAGGCTAATATAAAAAAACCTATCTCAATTTTTACACAGGTATTACCAAGAGGGATATAAGTGCATGTCTTCACAGCTTATTGTTTAGTTTGTGCAAAGTCTTGTTTTTGACATCGTTTTGAAGAAAATATTGTGAATAGATGGAGATGAATATTGGGAAACTGAGAGAGGTTTATCTCTAAAACATTCTCATCTACAAAAACCTCTTTCACTTTTTACATATCTATCATGGACTGAGATATACAAGCGTATCATTGGACCCTAAGTTTGCAGAATTTCTGGGGCAAAATGCACAAAGGAAGGATGCAGTTAGTGACTGGGATGCCTCATCATCAACTAAGAGTGGCTACCAAATTTGACTTTCTCTTCTTTTTCACCATAAATCCATAAATATAGTGCCAAATATATTCATTAGTTTTGAATGTCCTTTTATTTAAGTTCTATTATTGTAAAATAGTTTGATATATTTGTGAAACTAATCTTGATATTTTTTCAAGATATTTTAGTTCACAATTAGTATAAATACTTCTTCATTTGAAGTATTTTGAGTGGATTCATAGAAATTTCTATAGACTTATTATTTTGGAATAAAGTGTTGTTGAACAACTCTTGTATGGTTGGCTGGATGAAGAAATAAAACAAAGGACTTTTTACAAAATTCATGTGTCAAACATTGGGCAAATAAGTATTCTATATCTCATGTGTTATTGTTTTCTGGTTTAATATTTCAATTGTATTTCATATCTGAATATAAAAAAAATGGTATGTTTCAGAAAGTGCTTAAGTGCAATCTGTCTTTAAAATTGTTTTTATTCTAAATGTTTTCTTCTAAGATATCATAGGTAAGGAATTCTTAATTGCTCTTGCTTCTTAGTTTATCATTGTGATCATTTAATAAGAAATTCTTAATTGTTTTTTATTAGTGATCATCCACTTTCCCTCTTCTTAAAACATGTTGAAGGATTCTTAATTGCCCTTCTTCCCTTTTAAGTCCATTCCATCATTTCAAATTACCATTTGTTCCTTGTTTAGCTATCTTGCCCTGTGAAGCCATCCTTTGTTGAAAAACCGGAACAAGTTGAGCCATCTTCAGTTGACTCCATAGCCCAATGGCATGAAATACTCTGTTCTATACATATGCTCCTGAATTCCACCACCAAACACAATCAAAACCCCCAAGCTTTCATAACTAGCCTAATATCTCATAAAACAAAGCTAAATCTTAAAGAGAGAGCCCTCTCTGAGTATAGATTGGCTAGATTCTATACTTAAAAGTTGGTTTGTGGTTACCTCGGATCCCTTACCTTCTTCTAACAAATTCAAGGAAAATCTGAGTGATAACATAGTGGCGACTCCGCTCGGGACACCAATTCCTTAGTCATAACAAATCTTTAAGAAAGTTTAAATCCTAAATCTAAAGAATCTTAAAGAAATCATAGAAGTTGTTTGTTGATATCAATTAAGAAAAACCAAAGACAACCCAAAAACCTGGCTTCAGAAAGGACTCGTTACACTAGAGCTAATTTTGATACCAATCCACCACAAGTGTTTGAGAACCCCAATCTGATTCCTAGAATTCTTAGGAGACAAGAAAGTCAAGGAAGTTTTGCTAGTCCTTGGCCCACTTTCAGATCAACATCCTATCTTGTTAGGTGGATTTACCTTGAAGACGAACCCTTTGATGAATACTTTGAAACCTCTTTGTTTAGGATTTCATCCAATTCTAAATTAATTTGACTTGATCCCAGACCCAACATTCATCGAAGAATTACAACTTAAAGTTATCAGTTCATCAATTGATAGACATTTGCAGAACTCACTACAATCTGATCTTACCACTAAAGGAACACCTAATTCCTCTGTAATCACTTCTGCCTCTGCAAGCTCATCACTTTTTTCTCATACGTCTCAACCTCAAACCACTCCACATCAAACCACCCCTTCTACCCCTCCATCCACAACCCAAACACCCATTGTTATCCCAAGCCCAACTATTGTTTCAACCTTACCTACAACAATGGCAAACAGGTATATCCTCCTGGTTCCACCAGCAAACTTAGGTGCCATGCCGCAGGACTACCAAAGTAAGATCACTCAATTTGATGGCACTGGTATCTATACAGCCCAACAACACACCAAAAAGATGACTGATTATTTTGAAATTTATGAAATAGATGCTGATGATGTACGAATGAAAATATTTGTTCAGAGTTTAACTGGGGAAGTCATAACTTGGTTTAGAGCTCTAGCAGCAAATAGTATAGACATCCTAGACACTCTCCATAGACAATCCCTGAACCGATGGGAGAAAAAGAAGGATCCCCTTCAGATTCTATCTGAGTATGAAAACCTAAAAAGAGGAACACAGGAAATTGTGAAGGATTAATGCACTAGATTCAACAGTCTATAATGCCATCCCTCAAAACCTCAGACCCCCACCTGATTTAGCCTTGATCAAATTACTAGATGGATTTAATTCTGATATGGCCTTCCATCTGAGAGAACGAGCCCCACAAAATTTGGAAGATATGCAAAGCATAGCTGTCAGTGTTGAAGCCAACTTGATTTCTAAAAGAGCCAAGGCTAGGAGTGAAATGAGGATACCAGTGAAAGACGCCTCACTTTTCGAACAGAAACTAGATGCCATGATTAAAGGGATGGATAGACTAGGAGATAGAGTGGAAACTATTGAAAGGAAATCCCCTTGGGATGGTCAACCAACCAACACAGGGAGAAATTCTAATTTCCAAAAAAATCAAAACCAGAACATTGGGAAGACTGGTCCAGATCAAAAAATCAGACCCCCTTTCCAGGAGAATTATGTAGAAGATTCCAGCTCTGAAGGTCCACAAGAAGATACTAAAATAAATTTGATGGGACTTAGTAATGAAGGAGAAGTTTTCTTGACCCAAGAAGATCAAGAGACCCACATTCTTAAACAATTTCAAACTCAGACAGGTGAGTCATTCGACTTTGGGGAAGGATATGACACAACCATCTTTGAGGTACATAAATAATACAACCTAAGAAGTAGAAGAATTGATGTTCTTGAAGCAAACAAACAAAAGGTTCCAAAATAACCCATAAAAAGTAAGACAGTCACCAAATCTGTACATATTCTTTCTAGACCAATCAATAATCCTTCTAACCCAATAATTGAAGATGTCTTTGATAATCAACCGAACAATAAATAGTCCTCCACTGCCCTTCCTTCTAAGGGAACTGTGGAAGAACATCTAGAAGTTGATTTAGGAGAACCTGCAAATCATAACCCCACTCTTTAAAAGGAGAAAAACACAAAAAACAGAGAGAATACTGCTGTTTGAAATCCAAAAACCCAAACAGATAAACCCTTTAATCTGGAAACTGAAGTAGACAAGCTAAAAATTGTTTTTCCATTATCTGAATTAGCTAAACATGATGTCTACCGAACTCAAATTAATAGATCACTGAAGATTGCTGGAACTAAAGATTCAGTTAATGTTTTTGATGACCAGCCAGAATTAATCTTTGGTCCAAAAGTGAATGGAAAACATTTAGAAGGAGGAATTCCTCCCTTCTATGTGAGTTTAAACATACATGATAAGGTTCTTCACAATACCATGTTTGACTCTAGGGCATCTCATAACATGATGCCCAAGTCTGTAATGGAAAAGCTAGACCTAGACATCACTAGACCATACAAAGATCTGTTCTCTTTTGATTCTAGTCAGGTGAGATGTTTAGGATTGATAAAAGACTTGTGTGCCTCATTGGTTCAATACCCTGCAAAAATAATTCTAATGGATATAGTAGTAGCAGATATACCACCAAAATATGGCATGTTATTATCTAGGCCCTGGGATGCTAAACTTCAGGGATCACTTCAATTGGATATGTCATATGCTACTATCTCAGTTTTCAGCGAATCAAAAAAACTATACAGAGAAACATTGATGAAATATGTAGTAAGTAGTCAAGAAAAACCCGAAAATTTCCCCATTTACTCAGTACACTATGATATGGACTCATTCATTCTTTATAATGTAGAAACCAATCCTCCCAACACTTCAGATTTTTTAGCAGCAGAACCAAAAGAAATTAAAAAGAACAATTAAGTGTTCATATCTAAGAATTATCAGATAACAAAGACAAACCAAATGAGAATGAAAAACTAAATTCCCTTGTTAAACAAATTCCCACCACCCCTGACATCGATTGTGTGCATGAAATTCTTTGGCATTTAGAATTTGATGGCTCAGTCAATAAACTAGGGGTAGGAGCAGGAGTTTGGGTGTACAATTTGGAAAATGATTATGCTGAAGGCCATGTCTACCAATTAAATTTTAAGTGCACTAATAATATGGCAGAGTATGAGGCTCTCATGCTTGGTCTTAAACTTGTCAAAAGATTAGGGGCAATCAGGGTATCTGTCATAGGAGACTCAGACTTAATCATTAAACAGATCAAAGGAAAATATTTAACTAGGGATCCTAGATTAGGATATTACAGAGGAACAGTCATAGAGATTCTCAATACTTTTTTGGAAACTCAACTTGCTACAATCCCTAGAAAACACAACCTATAAGCTCATAGCCTGGCCATATTCGCCAGCACCTGCAAATTACCTTTCGAACCTAATCATCAGTTTACTGCTGAAATTAGGCATAGACCAACCATCCCTGATAATTTGAAGAACTGGTATGTCTTTGATAGTGATGAGCATATCAATAACTTTTTAACTTTAGATGAAGAATTTTCTAACAGTTACATGATGTTGATACATACATTAATTCTAATCAAATAGATGAGGTAGAAACAAACATTTTTGAGGGAGATTTAATAGATATGCTTCATCCCACAAAAAGAAGTTCAAAACCTAAAACAAATGGACCTCGATGAGATAATTGAAGAAGAAACATAGGTTATCAACTGAAAAGACAATCATTTGCCTAAAGGATTGACTCCTCTAGAAAACCTCTTTAATTCCAATGACATTCCCAAGAAACCAAAAATGGAACCATTAAAGGCAGATAGTGAGGAATACAACTTAGGTACAGAGGACAATCCAAAAATGATAAATTTGTCAAAGTCTTTACCTCCTGATCAGAAGTTAAAATACATTGAATCCATGAGAGAATTCCAGGATGTCTTTGACTGGAGTTATGAAGATTTGAAATCATATGACACCTCCATTATTTAGCATACTATACCTCTGAAAGAAAATCAAAAGCCCTTTAAGCAAAAACTCAGAAGAATCAACCCTGTATTATTACCACTGATTGAAAAAGAAATTAAATGAATGTATGAAACAAGGATAATTGTCCTTATCAAATTTTCAGAGTGGGTATCTAACTTAGTGCCAAATAGGAAGAAAACTGGGGAAATAAGGTTATGTGTTGATCTGATGAATGTGAATAAGGTCTCTCTTAAAGATAACTATCCTTTACCCAATATGGATCATATTTTGCAAAGGGTAGTGGGTTCGTCTAGAATTTCACTTTTAGATGGGCTTTCAAGATATAAGCAAATCCTAGTTCATCCTGATGACCAAGAGAAATTTTTTTTTACAACACCATGGGGCATTTTAATGTACCTCAAGATGCCATTTGGACTAAAAAACACAAGAGAAACTTTCCAAAGGGCAATGGACATTGCCTTTGCCAAAGAAATTCATGATTTTCATGTTATATATCGAGACGATTTAACTGTTTTCTCTAAATCTGATCAATAACACTTAGACCATCTCAAGCAAGTATTCCTAAAATGCAGAAAGCATGGATTTCTTTGAATCCAAAGAAGTCCTTGTTCAGTATGGAGGAAGGTAAAATTTTAGGTCATATCATTTCCAAGGATGGCATTCAAATTGATCCTGCTAGGATCGAAGCTATACTACATATACCTGATCCAAGAAGCATCAAAGAACTTCAAACTTTCCTAGGGAAGATAAATTTTTTGAGAAGATTCATATCTAACCTAGCTGAACTCATTAGACTACTAAATGACATGTCAAAAAAGGGTTCAAGTATCAAATGTACAGTAGAAGCCAAGAAATCATTTGAAGAAATCAAAATGGCCTTAACCAGAACACCGGTCGTCACCAGTCCTCAATTTGATAGAGACTTCAAAATTTTTTCTTTTGCCTCAAAACACACCATAGCAGCTGTTTTATTACAAAAGGATGACAAGTGATGTGAAAAACCTATAGCCTTTTTTAGTAAAGCACTCAAAGATGCACCATTAAAATACAAAATTATGGATAAACAAGCTTTTGCACTTGTAAAAGCCATTAAAGACTTCAGAGTCTACACATTATACTCTCATATGATAGCTTATGTGCCTAATGCAGTTGTCAAGGACATCTTAACCCAGGGTGGAATTGATGGCAAAAGTGGTAAGTGGATTGCTACCATCTTAGAGTATGATATTGAGATAAAATCTACAAAATTGATAAAAGGATAGGGATTGGCTAAACTCATGGCAGAAACTAATTGTCAAGCCTTGGACATAAATTAACTAGATGACGAGTAAGAGATGGCGACTCCACAAATCAGCCAGGCTTTTTCAGATTCACCTTGGTATGCTGATGTAATTTATGTTTTACAAAACCTGCAGGCTCTTCCAGGGTTATCTAGAACAAAGAATAGGTTTTTAAAAATGAAAGCTTCAAAGTTTTGTATCTTAGATAATGCTCTTTTTTGGAAAAATCATGAAGGAATTTTATTAAATTGTTTGTTAAAAGATAAAGTTGACAAGGCTCTCCAAGAATTTCATGCAGGAGACTATGGTGGACACCTCTATTGGAAGTTAACTGCAGATAAGATCCTAAGGGCTAGATTCTATTGGCCAACATTGTTTGCAGATGTGAAGAAATTTGTGACTTCTTGCCATAAATGTCAAATTTTTGAAGGCAAGAGAAAATTGTTACCTTTACCCCTGAAACCCATTTCCACTAAGAAATCTTTTTAGCAATGGGGTCTTGACTTCATTGGTGAAATCCATCCCCCTTCTTCAGGCCAACATAAATGGATACTCATTGCCACTAACTATTTTACTAAATGGATAGAGGCCATTCACTCCAGACAGGCCAATGACACAATGATCATAGGTTTCTTAGAGACCAATATATTGTCCAAGTTTGGCTGCCCTACTAAAATAATTACTGATAATGCTGCAGCTTTCAAATCAAAGAAAATGATCAGTTTCTGTAACAAGTATCACCTAACACTGGGCCATTCCACAGCCTATTACCCTCAAGGGAATGGACAGGCTAAATCTTCCAACAAGAGTCTAATTAATATCATAAAAAAACTGTTGGAAGAAAACAAGAATACTTGGAACAAAAAACTGATAAATGCATTATGGGCAGACAGACTTACAACAAAAAAATCCATTGGAACCAGTCCTTATGAGTTAGTATATGGCATGTAAGCTATTTTTCCTTCATCACTAGGTATTCCTGTTATGAAACTGCTCCAAGAAGCTCAAGTAGAACCTAATGATATTCAAAGAAGGATAAACCAAACTATCAATTTACAGCAGACCAAAGAAGAGGTGTACCAAAGATCCCAAGTGTTGCAAGAGAAGCTTAAGAAGATATTCGACAGAAGAACCAAGGCAAAAGATTTCTACCTTGGAGATAAGGAGTTAAGATGGGATTCTAGAAGAGAGGATAAGGGGAAACATGGGAAGTTTGACTTCCTATGGAAAGGACCATACATCATTTATGCTTTCAAATGAAACAATACATATTTTCTTAAAAACTTAGATGGTATAGAAGCAGAGGAAAGACCAATTAATGATCAGATGTTAAAGCATTACTTTGGTCCTACTTACTATTGTTACCATGTTCTTAACATGTACATATTATATCCTTTGTAATGTCACAGTTTTGATTGGACAGTAACTTTTTGGAGTTGAAGCCTGAAGAGAAGGCCCTAAGCTTTAGGAGTATCACTATCATACATACAATAAAGCTAGCAAGCAGAAGAAGATTGCATAGCACAGTCAAAGTCATTCAGAGGCCACTGATCTATTATTCTTGACTTTCCACTAGGGAAAGCCATTCCCAAGTGGAGCCACTGTTATGCCCCTATACCAGTAGGTGTCATATATCATGATTGACTTGATGAGCTATGTAATATGTTCATACTTTTACTTGTTGCAAAGGTTTTCCATATTTGTGAAAAACTCAAAAAATTAAAAATGTAAAGAGGGTATACCCTAAAAAAGATCAAAGGGTAAAAAGAAATAAAAGATGGTCAAAAAATGAAAGAAAATGAACCCCAACAAAAAGAAAAGACCAGGAAAGTGTGCAAGTCTAAATGCCACTACCATTTTACTTTTG
>APFE030447313.1:286760-302691 GCA_000404065.3 Pinus taeda
CACACTTATGACCTTTAGTGTATTTGCTATCACAACTGTAACAAAGCCCTTTTGCTCTTTTTCCTTCCAATTGTTGTGGTGTCAACCTTATAGGTTGTGGAAGACTAGCGGCAACAACACTACCGTCTTTATAGATGTGAGTGGTATGCTTCCTAGTTGCCATAACATTGCTTTCCATTTTTCTTGCTAACTTGAATGCCTTCTCTAATGAATCAGGCTCCCAAAGGCGAACATCATGTTGGATATTATCCCTTAAAGACCCTATGAACACATCAATCCTATGCTCCTCTGGAATATCTTTTACCCTTATGTTCAATTTTTGGAACTCCTCAATGTGCTCCATTATTGAACCCTTTTGTTTGAGACTTATCAATTGACTAAAAAAAGTGTTGCTTTTTGTATCCTCATAATGTGCTATCAATTCTTCCGTAAAAATTGCCCAAGTAATAAATTGTTTACGAGAGCAAAGCCATTGATACCATACAAACTGATTTGGTTCCAAATATAAAGTTTCCATACATACCTTTTGTGTGTTTTGCACATTATTGAGATCGAAAAAATTGCTCCACTTGTAATATCCATGTTGAGGGATCCTTACCATCAAACTTCCTCATATCGATTTTTGGAATATGGTGGGTCTTGGATCCAACATTATAGTCTATGGAATCATGATTAACATTTATTTTGTTCTCATCATGAGTTTCCTTTACTACCCTTTCACCCATAGTGACCTTTTCTTGTAGCAACTTATTCATATTTATCTTCAATTCTTCCATGTCTGTCTTCAAATCTATCTTCAAATCATCCATCTTAGCTTCCAGGTCATTCATCTTAGCTTCTACACCTTTCTTTAAACAATCCATCTTAGATTCTGTTCCTTTTTGTGCAAGTGACAGTTGTTGCACTTGGTCTCGTAATTTTGATATATCATGCTGCATTTCTTCCTTTCTTCATGAGTCATGCTAGAGCTTTCAGGTCGCCTTACTAGGTGTTTCCATTTTATTTCTTTGGGCATCAATTACTACATAATAATGCTTCCACTATGCCCTTGAATTACTTCAAAATAAATTTTCAAACCAAGCTTAAGCAAACATTTAAAAAAATATACACACCTTTTTTCACTTTGTAGGAGCTTGATATTGCCTCTGATGTATCTCTGTAATTTTGAATCATCCATTTTTGAAATTGCGACCTGCAGTAGTCCTCTGTGTCCTCTTTCCAATGCCACTAGTTGGACCCCAATTGGATTCTCCAATGAAGAGTTATGCCAAATCTCCCACAGTGACCTGATTATAGACTAATTCAGTAGAGCGAACTTGTATGACGTTCCACGAGTCACTGTTTCGAAATTTGGCTCTGAAAAATAAAAAGAAGAAACTAAAGTCTATCCTCTTTCTGCACCTTTTTACGAAATTTCAATCCAATGCCCAGAGAAAAAGTTATGACGATTTTCCCCAGGTCACCTGTTTGGAATGTAATTCAGGAGTCTACAAAAAGACCAACTTCCTCAGATCATATCTCCTCAATTATAGCACAAAATGCTCTGAAATTCGGACTCAAGATTTAGCACGATGTCATCTCAAATGGGTTTTGTTTTTAACTTCTGAAACATCACTGAAAAAAAGTTATAGCAAAAATTCCACGATGACCTGTTTGGAGCAGCGAAACCCTAGAATCCAAAGCTCTGATACCAAATATTATGAAACCAGCTCAAGAAAAGATAGAAAAGATTCATCAGCCTTATAGGAATTCAGCCTCTTCGAGGGGGCAACCTCCTTTACATTACATAAATGAACAATTCTTGGATGATACAAATGAAAAGACCTCCTTTCTATATATAGGAGTCTAAGGGGTCATAACATAATCAGAGCCTACATAACAATAATAATGTAAGGGCACAATAATAACAATAGTGGGCTTCTAATGGGCACAATAGTAACAATATGGGCACAATAGGGGCACAATAATATTAATAAGGGGTACAACTACAATAGTAATGGGGTAATCACTAGTATTATGGGGACCCAACACATTTCTATAGACTTATTATTTTGGAATAAAGTGTTGTTGAACAACTCTTGTATGGCTGGATGGATGAAGAAATAAAGCAAAGGACTTTTTACAGGATTCATGTGTCAAACATTGGACAAATAAGTATTCTATATCTCATGTGTTATTGTTTTCTGGTTTAATATTTCAATTGTGTTTCATATCTGAATATCAAAACGAAAAAGTATATTTCAAAAAGTGCTTAAGCGCAATCTGTCTTTAAAATCATTTTTATTCTAAATGTTTTCTTTTAAGCTATCATAGGTAAGGAATTCTTAATTACTCATGCTTCTTAGTTTATCATTGTGATCATTTAATAAGAAATTCTTAATTGCTTTTTATTAGTGATCATCCACTTTCCCTCTTCTTAAAACATGTTGAAGGATTTTTAATTGCCCTTCTTCCCTTTTAAGTCCATTCCATCATTTTAAATTACTATTTGTTCCTTGTTTAGCTATCTTGCCCTGTGAAGCCATCCTTTGTTGAAAAACTTGATCAAGTTGAGCCATCTTCAGTTGACTCCATAGCCCAATGGCCTGAAATATTCTGTTCTATCCATCTGCTCTTGAATTCCACCACTAAACACAATCAAAACCCCCAAGCTTTCATAACTAGCCTAATATCTCATAAAACAAAGTTAAATCTTGAAGAGAGAACCCTCCCTGAGTACAGATTGGCTAGATTTTGTACTTAAAAGTTGGTTTGTGGCTATCTCAGACCCCTTTCCTTCTTCTAACAACTTCAAGGAAAATCTGAGTGATAACATGATGCACACTATGTGTATGTGCACATGGTTGAGGAGAAGGCACTGAGTATTTGTCAAGTGCGACAACTGATCTAGTGTGCATACAGAATAAAGACAAAGCTAGAAGCTAAGGATTTAGTATCAATATTTTATTTTCGTTTTATTATGCATGTGATTTATGGTTCTGGTTTATGATGATTAGATGTGATCTATGATTCTGGTTTATGATGGTTACATGTGATTTATGATTTTGATCTATGATGGTTATGTTTTGAGCTAACTTGATGTGATATGTTTATTTGGTCAAAGATGCTAGTTTGACTTATTGTGACAGGAAGCGAACAAAATAACAAGTGTACCTTATTGACGAGCCACCAATGAAGTATGATTTGAAGTATCTAATGGAAATTATGTGCTTGGTATAGGAAAGCATGAAATTCCTGGTTGGGTGGTTGAAACTGACTACAAGAATTAGCAGCACCAATGAAAGGAATTGAAAGAAAAAACATTATGCTGGTAAAGCACTTCAAGAGCAGGACCATTGTGGGACAGTGGTACCCAATAGTGTCCATTGATTTCCATGAGCATGTTATGACCAGTATGATGGTTTTAAGCTAGGGATATGCCTTGGTTTTTGGACCTTCCAATGTGAGGAAACCTTGCCGAGGGAAGGACTTCTCGGGATGGGGGTGCCAACGAAACTTGGAAGGTGTGTGACTACATGGAAAGGGGGTGACCAGATTTCCCGTGGGAATGTGTAGTTGAGAAGGGAAGCCGGGGATATATTTGTTTTGGTCATTAGCATTTCCAGATGGAATCAAATGCACATTAGGAGTGTGCCCTAGAACAATGAGTCAGTAACTATTCACTGAGAGGACAAGTGGCGCAAGATTATAGCAGTATACATTGGATGCAGATTTGACCTTACATTGGATTCTGGACTTCTTGGGAAGGAGGTGAATCTTGGTATTAATTTGAGGGTGAAGGTGTGAGCCTCTAGATTCCCTTGTTGTAGATGTAGGCATCGTATCCTTTTATTTGATAGTTGAGAAAATGTGTATATGTGTATATTATTAAAAATACTGTATCGAATTGGTTTATAAAGCTTCGCAGACATTATGGTTATTTGTTGGTTGAAGCAAATGTGCTTAAGTATATGTGGTTATTGTTATAGCTACCATAATGAGCTATGTTATAAAGCTCCAGTAAACGATATGATTATCACGTTTCAACAATGGTCAATGTAAATACTACAATGAGTTGTGTTATAAATCTCCATGGGAAATATGTTTGGTTGCGGTGGTCTTGCTAGTTATAGGTTTCATTGAACACCAAGGACGGTGTTCCCCCAAGGGGTAGGGTTCTATAATAGCCCTGGTTAAAAATCCATGTAAAAATATATATGACCACGACCATGGGACACGTATTCCAAGGTGAATGGTGGGAAAAACATCCTAGTGGGTGTTCATTTTGATTATTATGGATAAAGGAAATTTACAAAGGCAATGACAAAGGCTTTGGAAAGGCAAAATGGAATTTTGACACGTTTATTTATGACAATAGCGGAAATTAGGAGAAAAGGAAGGTGAAAGGTCACATTTTGCATATGAAAAGGAGATTGAAGGAAAATAATGGAAAATGAAGAAAATAGGGACCTCTTTGATAAAAAGGCGTTTGAGGATCAATTGGAAAGATTTTTCTCAAGCTTGGTTAGTGTAAACTTTTGTCAGTTCAGTTTTGGAGCTCTCTCTATTCTCTCTCTCTCATACTCTTGGACACTTAGAGTTTTCTTGGAGCACTCTTGGAGGAGTGTAGCATACTTGGATTTTTGGAGCAAGAAAGCAAGGAAGAGGAGGAAAGTGCAAGAGGACATTAGGATCAACAACTACAATGAGTTTTGCTTGCAGGTACCAAGTTGCATGTGTGTTTTCCTCACTATTTTTGGCATACATGGCATATTCATGTGGTTTAATGATCATGATATGTCATTGGCATGGAGGATTGCCTGGATTGACACTGGATTAGCCTAGCCTTGCCATTTCAAGGATAACATGGTGTTATGGGTTCATTTCTTTATTTTTCTAATGTGTTTTCATGTTTCCTTTAGCTTGGGTTGAGTTACTAGTTCCTAGAAGCCTTGGTTGGACAAATGCTCTATAAGACCTGTAACAACTTGGGTTGAGTTGCTAGTCATGGAAGCCTTTGTTGGAAAAAAGCTATGGAAGCCCTCGGTGGGTTGAGTTACTATTCTTGGAAGCTTTGGTTGGACAAATTCTTTGGAAGCCCGATGACAACTATGGCTTGAGTTACTAGTCCTGGAAGCCTTGGTTGGAACAAATGCTCTAGAGCCTTGGACAACTTGGGTAGAGACCAATCTGGTGATGGTTTGTGATGTCCGACTATGAGATGGAATCGCCGTTTGATGGGTTGAGGAGGTTTGGCCTTTAGAACCCCTGGTTCAATTTTGATGGATTGTTCCATGAGATCCCACATTCATGCTTGGAATATGGCATGGGGTGGACTAGCTGAAGAGTGATTTGGCTCAACCATGTCTATGGTTGGGTGGTTCATGGAAGTCCCAAACTTGGTTGGCCTTTGCATCATTAATACGAGGTTATTTCTCCTTGCTAATTCATGAGTATTATACTGGTTTATATGTGGATTATATGGTTATTGTTTCCTTGGTATTTTTGTTGTTATTATGTTGGTTATGAGATGTATTATGACAATGGCTATGTATGGATCTCATCATGTTTTTACTTGTAAATGAACGAAAAATGTATCTATGGTCTAATAGATGGAATTGTAGCTAATGTGTTGAGGCATCGATGCTTCTTAGCAATTATTACATAAGTATGAGACCCCTATGCTTAATTATGTTGTTAAGACCTGTAGCTTTCATGTTTGTGGCATGTTTGATGAAATGCCTATCATGGCTAGTAGGGGTCCAATCTAGTCCTTGTTGATTTTTTTGCAAATGTATCTTTATTCCACTGTGAAATTTCATTTTTTAAGGTGTCATTGAGTTCTGGGCAGAGACCTGGATCTAGGCCTAGAAAAGTGGCACAAATCCCAGAGTCGCAGGCACAACACTGGGGAAAAATTTCCCAGATGCTCCCTTTCGCTTGTTGTGGGAGTGTCTTGAGCCTCATAGATGCACCTTGGTCCATATCAAGGGAGTGTTTATGGGTTTGATGCACTAAAAATTTAGTGGGACTCAGGGGATGGTTACTTGAGTGTTGGGGATGGCTGCTGGGAGTTCTGTTGCTAATGTGGAGGGTATGTGTGATGTGTTCCTCTGGTTCCACTTCCTTAACTGACACAAGGAGTTGAATCATATCATAGAAACTTCTCGTCACATGTTTACCCCGGTTGGCCAGTTACTTAGGTAGATGTGGGAGAAGGGTGTTACACAAGGACATTCTAAAATAATCATCTTATCAAAATTAACTTGAGGACATAAGGGATGATCAAGACATAAAGAGGATACAAAACAATTGTCAATGGGCGATAAAGAGTTGGACAATTCATTGGCAAGTTCGGTAGTAGAAGCCCAAGACTTGACTTGGTCTAGGAGTGGCACTTCCAAGGAGGGTCGAGGAGATGTCCCTTGGGTCAATTCAATATTTATGTTTCCAAGCTCTACATGTTCCAAATTAGGGAGACTAGAAGTAGAAAAAGGCATGACCTCCCTAGGATTACCAATGGGAAGATCCATGACCTCCAAGTTGACTAGCCAGGGAGGTTTGTCATCGAGAGAGTCATGTGGAACAAGTGGAGGGATGGCATGTGTGGGCAAGGGAACCTAGTCATATTCCATATTAGGATGGATTTTCTGACTAATGTCAGGAGGTGTTGACGAGATTTCCATAGAGGCAATCTCTTCCACAATAGGTGGCGGGGGATTCTCACTAGCTTGATCAAATTCCATAGGAGCAGGTGACACCACACAAGGATCAAGACGTCTATGGGGTCCACAGGTGTTGGAAAATATCATATTAATAAGAGATTTAGAAGAGGGTGAAGGAATGTCAGGAAAAATTAATTGAGGAAAAACACCCATAAGGGATGAACTTTTGAACAACCCCTTGCCAACACTCTTATATGCACCAAGGTTATCTCCCACAAGTGGGACAGAGTTCTCGTTACTGGAAAGTTGGTCTAATGGCACATAATAATCAATATGGTCAATGGTGGCAATCTTTCCACGACGAGAAAATAAAAGGACACAAAATACAGTTGAGACAACTGCAGTTATGGCATAAAACCAACTACAACCAAGGAGTAGGTTGTAATCCAAAGAGGCATCGACAAATTCAACATCAACGTAAACAAATTCCCCCCCTAACTCAATGGTGAACTTGATAAGAACCCCCTTAGGCACAGACTTGTGTCCATTAAAGGCTTGAAGAGTAGTGTTAGATGTGGCGAATGCTAGAGAGCCAAGATCCTTCCAGCATGATGCTAACATGACACAAGTGGAAGAGACTTCATCCATGAAAGTGTAATGAATATTCTTATGTAAAATACACACAGTAATGTGAAAGGCGATCTAGTGGGAAAGTCGAAAGGCATCCTTGTAAATTTTGAATGTGATGAGGTCCAAGTTAGAAGGATCTACTCCATCAATTGCAAACAACAAGGCTTTGTGCTACTGGGGACAACTTTGCAAAACCTGTAGGGTAAACATGGCACAAGGAGCCTGGGAAATATCTTCAACAATACTATAGTGTTGAGCGGCCCAAGCATAGGGATTGTGTGTTTTCTTACGAACGACACCCTTGGGGGGGGCGATAAACTAGTTCCATAGGCTTATCTACCGTGAGAGGCCCAATGGAAGTAGGTGGAGTGAGTGAGTCCTTAGGAGAAGAACTTGACTTAGGAACATCATACGAATTGACTTACATGGTCACATTAATGTATTCTTTGCACATAAAGATGGTTGAACTATTGGTGGGGTTGAAAAATGGCCCCTCATTGCTCCCTTGCGAAGGTGGAGGAGGTTTTGCAACCATTTGTTGCTGAAGTTGTGCAATAAATGGATGACTTAAAACAACAGGCTATTGGGTAGATTATGATGGTGCAAGGAGCCTACGAAATTCATCCATCCAAGGGAATTCATGAGTAAGATGTTCACCTTGAAAACTTTTATAAGGGAACTTAATGTCTCGACAATGCTCATTGGTGCCCCCTCCGTGATTCCAGGGATTTTGTTGAGATTCTTGAGCAGTTTGATTTTTTTTCTTCTTATTATTATTTTTACCACCAGTTTGTTGGCTATTTTTAGGTGCTATGGAATTCACCATAAGAACGTTGGTGAAATACTCAGAAGAAGGTGCTTTTGTAGAGCCATATGCACTTGCTGGGGCCTGCAATGTAATGATAAATTGCCGAATTTGAGCAACACGTTGGCTCATGGAATCAGAAACAAACTCAATCACACCATTGGTGTGTGGGCCAAGAGCAGGTTTGGGTGAGTCAATGGAATGATTAAGAGGATTAGGCAATACTTCACAAAGCGTACTCGATTATGAGTAAATAAAATCCAGTCGTTGGGCAACGAAGATAGATTTCTTCTTAGTGACAACTCTAAACATGGACATATATTTAGCAATTTGAGGTCATAAGGATCGAATGAACCATTTACACAATATCTCATCAGGATTCTTAGTTCTTACCAACCGCTTGTGACGATGCCACTCATGGATATGATTAGAAATTAATGTAGCATCATCTTGTTTAAAGTTAGAAAGGAGGCCAAAATTTATATCGTACCTCGTGGGAAACTGAAAGTGCGTCAAAAAGGTTTGAGCTAAAGATGAAAAGTCACCATAAGATGTTATGCCCAATTCAATGTACCATTTGGCAGCATCCCTAGTTAAATTTCGTTGGACCAATCATAGCTTAATCGAATCGCCCACTAAAGAGTTGGATGAACACCATAGGTAGAAAAATACTCTTTAGGATTTCCTTCAAATTTGGGTATATTGGAAGGTAATTTTGCAGGCATAGGCAGCCACTAGTGGTCATGGCGAATGGGGTTGTTGGTCAACTTAGGCAAATACGGTAAATCAAGAGAAGATATGAATGGATTATGAAGTTGACTGAGCAGATAACAGATAGGAGAAGCCCTTGACCAACATTGTGGTCCCCCTATATAAGGATTATGATGCATGGTTTGCTGGTTAAGGTGTGGGTTCACCCCAACATATGATTGCTGCGGGCCAGCATGACTGGTGAAAGGATGCGCCTCCCAAGGGAAAGTTCCCCTAGAGAGTAATGGACCCCAGAGAGCATGACTGCTAATAGGGTTGTACATAGGAGGAATAAACATATCGACCTGAGCAGTAGCACCGACATAAGGAGGATAACTCATAGAAGCGACGACACTAGCAACAGGGTTGCCCCTAGGTAAACTAGACACTCCAGGAAAAGTACTGGAATGTGGTGTTCCTCTAAACAACAAAATTTACTAGGCTTGTGACATGCTTGAAGCAACGTTTCCACCATGCTGGCTAGTAGTAGCTGATGGCCCCCGCCACAAATTTCCTTAAGTGACCATGCCCAATGAAGGAATAAGAATCATAAGTTTAGAAAAGTAAGGATTATAGACTCCTGATCCTATAGGTTGACTAGGGTTGACACCCATAGCAAAAAAAAGATTTGGGCATAGAAATACTAGGGAAATATGTGGTAGTCATAGAAGAAACTAGTGGGATTCCCCATGAAGACATGAAAGGTGTGGACAACGGAGGAGTAAGAATGGCCACATTGAGAGGTGGAAAGGATGACATGGCAGTTGACACTGCCGACGTGGAAGGTAAAGATGTCTTAGAATCCACCATAGGATAGAAAACTAATAATGGTAAAAAGGTATAAGCCAGTGTGGACAGTCATGGTTCAAACACAACTTAGATCCTAGTGGATTGGTCAAAGGTAGATTGATAGGAGCAACATAATCATCTACCAAATTTTTAATAAAAATCATATCACTATCAGAAGGACCAGGTATATATTCCAAAACTATGTGTTGGTCAGGGTTTTGAGCACTGGCACAGACTCTATGTGTAGGAGTAGAAAGTCCACCTTGCTCAAGAGGAAAATTGTGAAGATGATGTGACTAACGATGACTATATTTAGGCAGCGTGAAAAATTATAAATTAGCACAATTATGTTAGTCAAAACACCCTGCTAAAGGTGTTGGACCTACCAACATTAAGGGGACCACCCTAGTATGAAGTCCCAACTAGACCTCAGACCGTTTAGTGTGGGATTCCCATCTGGTATGATGGCCCGGTTGCCATTGTCTTAAGGATTTGCCTCAACTCTTGCTTGTCAGCACATGGGAGTGGTCTGCTTTGTCTTCGAGAAGTGAGGTTCGCGTGCCTGATGAGCATAAGTGTACTTGTGTCAATGGCTCTTCCGCTGTGAGGAGAAGAGAGTGAAGGTGAGTTCCAGGTTGAAACGGATCAGTCCCAACTTGGCTAGGAACACAAAACACAAAAGGACATATACAACTTCCGGCGGAGTAGTCCACTCGGATGCGGCAGTCACAACGTACAAGGTAAGATAATACATACAACACTCATGGATTAGTTCGAACGAGTGCAATGTTTGTTACAATGAGGTTCATGTGAAAGGTTTGTCTGATATCCAACAGAGTAGTTGACATGGACGGGACAATATTAACAACACATACAAAACATTTCCATTAATAGATTATGCATTACAACAAATGAATCAGTTCGGATGTAGAACATAGGTTAAAGAAACACGCATTACAAGTGTTAAAGACCAATCTTACAACAAATACAATACATGTGTGAAAATGTGTTGGCCTTTTAACAGGCTTCTGAATTAAGCAAAATTTCCAAGACACATCATTACACCATACATCACCAACCCCGTTAGTGGGGCATTGGAGCCACTACTTACTCCTCAAAGAAACAATTATAGACTCTCTTGTCTATGTGGGAGGAGCTGAGGTGAAAAGTGCTTTGCATGTACAAATGAAGGGGTATTTATAGCCAAGGGTGAAACTAACCCTTGTGGATGTTCGACTATGCTCATGAACATTTGACTTCCATGAATTTTTAACTTACGCAACTCTTTGTTCAAAAAATGGGTCTCTTGGACTTCCACGTTACATCACATTGATTTACAACAATTCCATAGTGGAGATGTGGGCAACATGACTCATGATGTGAATCGACATGACTTGACATGACAATGTTGGTACATTTGTGCTGCTGCTGGAGTGCATGTCGAGCTATAGTTATGTTGAGTGATGGATATCTTCATGGTGTATCATAGCTTCACCTCCACATGGCAAAGTGCACAGAGTCTTTGATGGTCCTTAGTTCACTTGATGAAGCTTTAGCAAGTTGTTCCTTGCTTGTATGGTGGAAGTCTCGATAGACTCATCTATTCACGAAGGCGCATGATTGTAGCATTTGTCAGTTGGTGAAGTTTTCCTTATGCATGTGCTCCCTTCGTTCATCCCATTCGTCTTATTTTCATGTTTTTTGGTGTACATGTACTTGCAGTCACTCATGACGAGACGACATAAAATCCAAAACCTCTTAGTCTACCTTGACACATGATCATCCGAATGCAGGTGAACGGGAGAGGCAGCAAAGCTATGATGTAGGATGATGGTTCTGGTTAACTGTTGATGAAAACTGTGCAAGAGTCATTGAGAGATGGAGATCGGAAATTTGAGTCGACAGTGACTGTTTGTAAGGTCTAGCTCAACTGGGAGGCAAAATTACGCAAATTTTGGGGGGAAAATTTCGGGCTGCTTGAAGGCAAGGAAGGCATGCTCTAGCATTTTTCAGAACAAACGGGCAGCGGGGCAGGACAACCATATTTGTGAGTTTTCCAGAGGAATGGGTCAGGCTGCATGAATGGTCACAGATAGGGATTACGCAGTTTTTCTGGGGAATTACTCGGGTCACTAGCATTCAAAACTACACAATTTCGAGAGGGAACTGCTAGTTGGCTGCTAGGGTCACCAGCAACTAAAACTACACAATTCCTAGAGGGAACTGCTAGTTGGCTGCCCGGGAGACTGGCAGCAGAAACTGCGTAATTCTCAGAGGGAACTGGCAGTCTACTGCTAGGGGCTGTTGGCAAGGAAATTGCATTGGGGCTAGGAGGCTGGCCTACTGATCATCTCTGGGCAATTTCTGAGCTGAACTGACTGATGGGCAGTGGAAGGCTTTCTCGTGAACATTGTGCAATTTCTGAGATGAATAGTTGGTTGACTGTCGGGATGACTAACTGGGAAAACTGCGCAATTTTATGAGGGAGACAAGGACGGACACTTGGTGTCTATCCAACTTGTTTGTGCAATTTCCTCAGTCAGATGAGCAAGTGAGTTTAGTGGCCTCTATGCAATTTTTGAGGGGAGTTAGTCTTGGGGTGACTATCAGGTCCGACTGTCCGGGTGACCAGCATGAGAGTTGATTGGATTGCTTGTGGGCAGCGCAACTTGAAAAGACTAGCTTGGTGCTTCTATGATGTTTTGGTTGAAAGTCGATCGAGTCGATGGCAGGGTGATGGTCCAGTTGTTAGAGGAGATTTAGGTCATCAAAACCTTCAGAAAAAATGGCTAAGTGTGTGAACAATCGAAATATGCATAGGTGATCATACGACACACACTTGCATGACTTAATGATGAAACGACAAAACCATCCAGACACATATGTTCAACAAGGCTGACCAATGGTGTAAGCGACAAGCATGAAACTCGTGATTGCTCATTCATTGATCAAGACAATGATTGCACAATAGTGAATGTGACTCCGTGTGTGAGTGTGAAAGATGCTTTCATTTCGAATACAACAAGCACATACGAAGCGAAGACTTTAAGCATAACCAAAACATGGTCGCAAGCATGACTTAGACATCAACATGCAGAGACTTGAATGCAATGAATCAAGAAAGGAAGATGTAAGGAATCGCATGAGATCATAGAGTGAACTCGAGTGTGTGCAATCATAAGTGAAACTCTTCAAGGGAGGCTCCGAAATTGGTGCAGATCAAAATTTTGGAGGGTGGTTGTAGCTGCTACAACACTTGGAAACACACTGGTAGAACTCCAGCTTCTCTGTTTTGTCTCATTGCTAGCACAGGGCCTTGGTCTTTCAAGGGGTATTGAATTGTTGTGCAGGTTACTTCAGTTTCCCCACTTACCCCATGGACATACGTGGTTCAACTTTTTCCAACTCAGTCGAACACAATCAAAAGTTCATCTTAGATCTTAGTGTTTCGAATCCAGGAAGGGTAGTTTATCTCACGAGTTGAAGATTGTCAGAGCATAATTTTTCATCTTTGGTGTTGCTCTACTACCAGCAGGCCTGGACAGTACCCCAACGGAGTCATGCACGAACACATACATTGTTCCACTGCTAGTGAGCCTATTTAGTACCCCAGTGGAGTTGCATGCTTCACCTATCTATGCGGGAAGCATTTTTCTTCTTTTGCCTTTGTATTTTTTCAAGAGGACTGTGCATAGGAACTTATTTATTTTTGGGGTGGAAGAGGGATCCCGACTTATTGAGAGAAGATGAGGTTGTTCCTTTAGAGAAGCATGTAAGACCTTTGACATAGCTTTGCTCTTTTAGATTTTCCCCTTCTCCATTTCTACTAGTTTGATGAGCTTAAACACACAGATCAGAAGGTTGAGTACAAGCATGGGGCTTCCCAGTGTGGACACGGGTTCATGGTTGGACCAAGGCTTCCTTTACAAACAGTTCATATTTTCCGTAAGGAATTCATCAGCTGAAGGTTACAACCAAGCACAGAGAAGATGGACACAAGACTGGTCACGTGCTGCAGTGTCACAAGTTTCTTCCAATTTCAACCACATACTCTTCGAAATCCAGTACGCAGTAGTTGGAAACACTTATTTTCGGGAACAAAAATAGCAATATATCAAACAAGCAAAATAAGCATGAACAAAAATAGTAAGCAGAATCAAACAAAGAAAAATAAAATATAATAAGCAAAAAAAACCAAATGAAATAACAAGCAGTAAGCTGACTATGTACATGGCACGGGCATGGCCCGACCTACTGAAAATAATGTTTGAGATCTTGGCCATTGGTAGGAAGGTTGTCAATCCTCCTACTTAGTGATTGCAAATGATATGTGTGGGTTAAGCTTCTTGTAGACTAGTGCAAGTCCACCGGGCTCCGCTACCGGAACCTGGTGGCATTCCAGAATATTTTCAAATAAAGACAACACCACTGTTTCAGGAAATGTGTGCAACATGGGCTCGAAAGATGGAACATGGTAGTTATTTTTATTCCGGGAAGGGTTCAATTTTATGAAGTCAATTCATAAGAGGATTTTCCCATATTTCTTGCGTGCAGGATTTAAATTAGAAAACCAAATATAATGATGAACTTTGCAAGTAATCCAAATACTTAAAACGTTAGTCAAACTTTTCAGTGAAAGGAGTACAAACAACATGTATGTGTTACCTGTTCTTTGTTGTAATGGCTTGTGTCCTCCTTTACCTGGAATCTCATGTTGGATTTCTCACGTGCAGTGGGTACTCAGGTAATCATCTACTCGTGCACAGACATCCCAGTACTATTCGATCAAGCGGTCAATGATTGGTTGCTACTACTGTGTGTAGCTTGTACCAAGATTGGCCATCTTCGGATCATGGTAGATTCCCAGGTTGCTTTGTTCGTTCATGGTGCTGGTCCTTTGTGTGTTTAGAATGAGTGGTTCATACTCAACATCATTGTTTGTGGCTTCGAACTTCGTAAATTTTGAAAGCATATGTTGTTCAATGTTTTGGATGATTGAGATACACTCGGTCCTTGAACCATCATATGTTCCTGATTTGTCAAGACTCATGACCAAAATCTTGTCTGTATATGGACTATTTGGTGTGCTGGTACCGCTACTATTACCATTGTTGCTGCTACTGCTACTATAAAAAAAAAATTGTACAAGTTTCATTATCATCAGTTGGGTGAGGAAGGAGTCCCAACTACTTATCTGATGAGGTTGGAGCTGGCCATGCAAGATAACATTCCAATGTCTTTTCGAGGAGGCAGTTGCCAAACATGAGTTATGCGAATGCTAACTGTTTGTTCTTGCCGTTAAGGGGAGTGACAGTGTGTTTTATATACCTCTCGAATAACACCCAAATTTGGTTGCATCTGCCCTTGTACGGAAGCCACATGTGAGACTAGTCTATAGAAAAATATCCATCTAGCTTGCTGTACCAGTCTCTGCTGAGTAGCAGGACATATGCTTCTAGTATGTCCACAACAACTATGTTGATGCATTGGTGAACTCGACCGTCGTGAGATAATCAAATGATCACATCTTAAAGTTTGCCAATCGCTGGTATTGATGTTTTGTCAAGTTGGATGATTCTCACGGATGTTTTGCACCATCGTGCATTGATCTTCTTAGCAATGGAGAGTGGCATGATGTTGGCTGCCGGGCTAGAATCAACCAGGCAGTTGTGAACATTGTAGTTTAAAACTTCGAATGAAAGCAGGAATGGGGGGCAACCTGAGTTTGCTTCTTCCATATGGAGTGCATTGAGCACAATTGATAGTGATCTGGGAGGTGTGCTTGCTCCCTTGCTGTTACCAGGAATAGTGTCCACTCGGATGCTGCTACTCCAACTAAGACTGGTAGCTATCTTAGAAACAAACAAGTAAAGTCTACTTTTGCTTTACTTTATGAAAATAGATAAGAGTGGAACAAAGGGGACCAACCTTAGTCTTGCGCTTGATTTCCTTGTTTGATTCCTCTCCTTCCTGATAGAGCTTTGCTGCTTCTTCTTCGTCTGCCTAGCTTCAAAGAGAACCTATGGAATCACAGTAACATACTACTATCGAAGAACAAAGATCTATATTCATAAATAACACAGGACCAGATATGTGTTAACCATACAAATGCATATATAAGCAAACATACAAGAATATGGAGGAAAACTTGAATAGCTTTATTAAGATCAAAAGTAGGAAGAGGATTACAACCATATGTTCTGACCCAGCATCATCCTCCAACAAGAAATCCCTTCTTCACCTCAAGTAAAGCTTAGATCACCCAACACTATGAAGTTACACCAGAAAACCAACAACACTTCTCTATAAGATA